>JABXWE010103648.1:0-33321 GCA_014611495.1 Limonius californicus | reverse complement strand
TTTTTTTTTTTTTGCAAATTTCCTTAATCAATTGATAAAGCTGTTGTAATATTTTTTCATCAGAAAATTTTATTAATTCTGCTTCTATCTTGTCTGTACCTGGGCTTTCATTCTTCTTTAGCTTACCAACTATTTCTGTCATTTCTTCATATGTAGAGGTTTCGGTATTGGTTTCTTCTTCTTGTCTTTGTTCTGATTTTTCCTCATTGTGTGTTTCCTCTTCCGTGAGTATCTGAGCGAAGTGTTTTGCCCATATTTCTGCCATTTCTTGTTCGTCCATACAGAGGTCGCCTTTTTCATTTCTCAGGCCCATTGTTTGCTTTTGGAGCCCTTTTTTTTCTTCTTTTATCTGTTTGTAGAAGGCTTTTGAGTTCCTGTCTCCATAAGCTTCATCCATTTTTTTTCTTGCTTTCCTTTTTTTCTCCCTACATATTTTCTGTTTATTATTTCTCACTACTCTGTATTTTTCGTATAGTTCCCTTCCTCCTGTTCTCAGCCTTTCCATTAGTATCGTTTTCCTTTTCTCCATTGCTGTCTTGCATTCTTCATCCCACCAATTTTTTTTGTTAGGTTTCTTCCTTTGTTTTTTTCTTCTACATTATTTTTTTGGCTTTGTTGCCCTGCCATCCTCCTTGTACTTTCCTTGTACGTTTGTTGTGTATCTTCATTCTTTAATAGGTCCACGTTCCGCCTGTTTCTTTTCAGTTTAGTTTTGTTTTATGTTTGTTGTTGTTTGTTTTACGTTTGCTAAGAAATAATGTTTTTTGTAAGTCAGTCTACTACAACCAACACAACATAAAATAAAGCAGTGGTTTGAAACTTGCGTTTTATTACCTATCATTATCTAATTTGGTATAGGTTGCAACATGTGAAATAAAAAAATTATAATTTCCAATTTTAATGATTACCTACTTGTTATGATTCGTTTAATAGTGTAGTAATGTAGTTGTTACTGTTATCGTCTAAATTGAAATAATAGAACTCAATTCTTCAAAAATTGATTTATTTACATTTACCATGCAACTTAACCTAACATAACACTGCCGGTTAGGTACTGGCGCTTGCGCTAGATGGCGCTAGGAAGGCTGTACCTAAACGTCAATTAGCATATAAAGCTTACATTAGACATTATTTTATTATTCCATGGCCAATCGTTATGTAATTACTTTTTGAACTCACGGTATTTCGAATATTATTAAAAACAAAGAAGAGTGTGCTTACTATTTCCACTTCCTTCGTCTTTCGTTATTTAACATTTTATATTTCATTCTATGTCGAAGTACGGCTCACGGTATAAATGTTGCCATTGATGAATCCTGTATTAATGAATGAATCACTTTTTCAACCACAAGCTCATATGACCTGCCAAATCAAAACTTTCTTGCGGTATTTGCTAGCTTTTTTCGTTCTAAATTGTATAGCAACTTTTCCTCTTTGCGAAGCAACATAACATTCTTGGCCCGCTATTTGACTGGAGTCGGCCACGCAACACATTTCATCATCCATAATGCAGCAGTCAAACTTTTTGAAAAAGTAGTTGTATAATTTTCTTGCCCTATAAACTTCCATAATAAAAGCGTTTCTGTTTAATATTAAGTAAATTTAATGGTTCTTTACCAGAGTATATGCTAGTAATATTGTAATTTACATTTTGCATTTCGTAAAGTAAATCTGCTAAGTGACGCAAAAGAGAAGACAAAAATTATGAAAATTTCGTGTTAGTTATACTTATTACTATTACTGTGTATTAAGTTATTATTTAATAGGATATTATTCAACGAGCAGTAATGTAGGCATAATTTACGGTGATGTAGTTTGCAGTACGAGCCGCAGGCGAGTGCTGTAATCATTCCACCGAGTGATTGCGATTACCGCGAGTAGAATATTACTTATCTAGAACTACTACATTGGATTTCCACTATTTACATTTTATAATTTTCATAAAAATTGTTAATTAGTATTATACAGTGCAACCTCGATAATCCGAACTAATTATTGCAAAGGACTGTTCGGATTACCGATTTGTTCGGATTATCAAAATAATATATTAAACATAAATAAAACACAAATATTAAAACATAAGCTTTATTTATTATGTAAACAAAGTAAAGAATATAAAAACTATCAAAATTAGCTAAACAATTAAAACTTAAATTAAAATGCCGATATCGCAAATAAAGTAAAATACATACATGAAAATAACTTAGGTTTGACGCGTAAAAAATTTTGTAATTGTTGTCTGTTTTATATTCACTGCTATTTCGGCCCTCTTTTTCATTTCCTTCAGAAGAAGAATGTGATGGTCTGATTCGGAATTTTGTTCTGCCCATTTCAAACAACTGCCAAAACATTTCACTGCTTCTTTGTGAGTCATTCTATGTACCACTTCTTCAAATTCTCCTTCAGATTCTTCTGACGTGGATTCCTTCTGCATGTTTTCTAGGATGTCATTTTCATTTAAAGTTTCCCAAGATTCTTCTTCTCCCATTGCCCATTTTATGATTTCTTGGTTAGTAATGTTGTCAGCAATTTCCTTGGTCAATTCTGTAACTTTTTGTATGACTCCATCAATGCTTTCTAATTTATATTTTTGTGCTAAACTTGATAGAAGTATTTCATCTTCTTCTTCCCAGCTATCTATATTTGTATTAATCTCTGTAGTTAAAAGTGGGTTCCAAGATTTTCTTATAAGTTCTTCCTTAACATTTTGCCAGGCCTTGTGTAGACTAAGTACAACATCTTTTAAGTTAAGTTTTTTAATTTCTGCAGAAAGATCTGATGTTTCAGACGCAATAATTTTACTCAAAAGATTCTTTCTGTAATTCAGTTCGACTGCCTGGATTACATTTTGATCCATAGGTTGGATCAAAGGAGTCACATTGGGTGGCAAAAACATAGCAAAGATTTGTTTATCTTCCATGCACAAATTTTGTGGGTGCCCTGGGGCATTATCTAGCAAAAGAACAGCCTTCGCCGGTAAATTCAGTTCCTTCATTTTACGTTTAACGGCCGGGACAAATTCTGTATAAAACCAGTCTTGAAAAATCTCTCTCGTCACCCAAGCTCTCTTTTGGCCTTTGTAGCTCACTGGGATATATGAGTTTCCAAAAGCACGCGGTTTTTTTGACTTACCGACCACTAGCAATTTTAACTTGTGAGATCCGGAAGCATTTGCGCACGGCATAAATGTTATTCGTTCTTTGGACATTTTTCTTCCAGGCGCAACTTCTTCCGATCTAGGAGCAAGTGTTTTTTGTGGTAACATCTTAAAAAAAAGACCACTTTCATCCGCATTATATATTTGGTCCAACGATAATTGTAACTCCTCAATTTTACTCAACAGAAGGTTTTTGAAAGGCTCCACAGCATTCACATCACTCGACAACTTTTCACCTGTTATAGATAACTGTCGGATTGCATATCTATGTTTAAAGTTATCAAGCCACCCTGAACTTGCTTTAAAATCACCTTTTTCATGAGTTTTGGAATAAAAATATTTAGCCTTTTCGCGTAACATTTCACCTGATATCGGGGTACCTACAAACATTAAACCCGGTTTTTACAAATCACAAACCTAATTTAAAAATTCACGCCTACCTTTAGACCTTTCTTTGAGAAACCATGTGTAAACAGCTTTATCTACTTCAGGAAACCTACTGAACTTTAGCGTTTTTCGTTTATTTCCACTCCTATCAGATGCCATAAAATGATCAATTATCTTGGGCTTCTTTTTTTTTATGTCGCAAATTGTAGCTTTTCCGACATTATATTTTTTTGAGAGATCTGTAACCGTAGCTCCGGACTCTAAACTTTTAATAATATCACATTTATCTTTTATGGATAACGTAATATGTTTGCGTTTTGAAGCCATTTTGGTTGTTAGCGTATGTGCACAATCGTTTCGTGAGACAGACTGAAACCAACGAATATTTGCTGAAACAGAAACCGCCAAACCGTATCAACACGCGTGCTGATCAGCATAATCGGTATCTATGCCTGTGCAAGCGAATTGAGTTTGGCCTTGCGCGCATATTAATTTTTGCCGCGGCAGGGAAGCTTTTCCACCAGTTGTTCGGATTATCAAGATTGGTTCGGATTATAGCTTCGAGCGTTCGCGATTCGGATTAGCGGAGGTTCCGATTAACGCATGTTCGGATTATCGAGGTTGCACTGTATTTCAAATTTTATGACAGCTAATATTTTGAAGGTGTATTTATTTTCATTGTCTTTTGATTGATTGTCCGATGTTTTAATTGTATTTGTAATTGCACATCAAGGTGTGAAGTAATGAAAATTCTATTTTATGATTGGTTACACAGTGTTGAGTAATGCGCTATAACTCACACTAAATAGCTATAGATACCATTACTTGCACAAAAGTAGTTGAATAATGTATGTATAAATGTAGTAGGAGTGCATAAATATTTATTCATGAAACACATACACAAGTTCATTACTGTTTTGTGGAATAATTTTTTAATTATGCTTTTGTTTCTGTTACAGATGTGTTTATCTTCATTGTGAAAGGTATCCCAAGAGTACTGTGCTGTAACGAGCCAAATAAAAATCATGATATTGTGGTTACATTACTAATGAAAACACCTTTTAAAATACAAATAAGCACAAACCAAGTTATCTGCATAATCGATGCATAAAACTATAGTTAAACCAAAACATTCGTTATAGTACATATGAAAAATAAACAAGAACAATAATAAGACTATATAAATGAAGTGAAATATTCAGAATCTGGCCAAGTGAATGAAGCAAATGACTGTATATGCCTGACTAAAGAGAAGAAAAGAGAAGAACCCGAATAAGCAGTTACTCAAAAACCACCCAAAGTGCTCATTGTTTGCAGAAAGATTGCTGTATTTGATCCCATCAAAAACTGCAAAGAAATAGCTCTGTATGAAGCAGAAGGTGTTACATAATCATTTGCTGTGTTATTGAAATCCAGCAGACAATGTTTGCAAGCAAGCGATCATGCAGTACAGTGTTATTAAGTTGATTTCTGTGATGAGCACTCTGCAATAGCGCAAAAGCTACTGTTATAGTGTTGTCACGAAAAGCACTATTGGTTAGAGAATTAGTGCACTCCATAATTAGTTGTCGAAAATGTCACAGAAAAGTACCTTTCCTTTTTGTTAGTTGGTTAAATGTCTTCTTTAGGTAGTTCTCGTTTGCTGTAGCGTTCCGCATTGATTATCACTGTAGCACCTTCATTCTCAAAAAAATACGGTCCAATGAGACCGCCTGACCAAATACTGCACCAAACAGTCACTCGTTGGGTATAAAGATTTTTCTGGACTATTGTTTTAGAGTTTTCGGCGCCCCACATGCGGTACCTACTCAACTTTAACATTTTGCTTATAAGTAAACTTATAGCGTTACCTCCTCAGCTTTTGAACGCGTGTTATTGTGTCTACTATTTCGTCTTTATTTACAATACTTTCGTCTTTAATAGTAGGGTAGGTAAAATAATCACCAAGTTTCTCAGAACCATGTTTTCTTAAAAAATTTATAAGATATGAGGTTTTGGTCATCACAACAGTAATACAGCCAATGTAAAATTTTAACTTATCCTTGGGACAAGTTAACTTGACTAATACAAAAGTCCCTACATCTATTTTGGTAAAGTCGATCACAACTGGAACGGGGTTATCACAGGTTGGATTCGCAGTCTTATTAGATTCATGGCTTGAAGTTGATCCAGCATCACTGACTGTTTCTATATCTTTTTCACCAGCGCTTTCCTCACTTTCAGATTGATTGAAATCCATCTCTTTGTCCTCAGAACTCTCGTCTAGGTCTTCCGCTCTTATTCCTTTCCCAGCAGCAACAGCTAACTTTTTTCCTCTCTTCTTCGAAGTGCCACTAGTGAAGGCCAATCTGCTCTCATTAAGAAAATCTTTTAATGTTGTTGTCCACTGAGTAGCATCCGGATCCACTGTTTCTTCGATGTCTGGCAATTTTTTTAAAACTTCTGATGGGTTTAGGGGCACTATACCGCAACTGCGAAATCCGGATATAATGTTATCCTTTTCTTTTCCAAGCTATCCAGGCATTTCTTGAAAAGTCTCGGAAACTCACTTTTAGGAACTACACCTCTATTTTTCAGTTTCCAGTCTGAGAGAATATTTCGCCACCCTTTCTTCATTGGTGCAAAAAATGACACATCTAAGGGCTGCAGCAAATGTGTCGCATTTGGAGGGAGTAGTACAAATTGTATATCATTTTCCTGGCAGCTTCGCAACACATGAATAGAAGTGTGGCTGGCTAGGTTATCCCATAGCAATATTTTTCTTCCGGGTAAGTTCTTAAAATACGGGAGTGCTATTTTGAAAAACCAGTCCTCAAACACGACACCGTCGAACCAGCCCGACTTTGTTCTATTATAAACTGCTCCCTCAGGACCTCCTTCCACCCACGTTGGATAGAGATGGACAGATTTGTACACAACATAGGGAGCAAGCAGTTCTCCTGATGCCGCAATAGCCATCATGACTGATGTGCTAGTTTTACTTGAATCTACGATTCTCTCAACTCTTTTCGACCCTCTTCGGCTAAGGACTTTAACTTTTCCAGGGTCATCTGTTATGTTGGTTTCATCAAAATTTACTATGTTGGAATTTGGAACATCTCCGATGACGTCAGACGGGTGGTTGAAAAATTCTTGCACAATTTCCTTATTAATATCGTCCCGACATCTTTTTATGTTTTGGGCAAAACGCTCTGTCAAAATCTTGTTTCTTCTCATAAAGGAATAAAACCAATCGATCCCAGGCAAATTGTTCTTAAAACCTCTTATTATACGTCCTTGTCTATCAAAATACTTTTTGATAAGACGTCTTACATCATATCGAGTCATAGGGAACCCCCACTCACTAAAAGCTGTTATTCCTTCGGCGAACATTGCTTCTTCTTCTTTTGAAAGAGCTGTCTGTCCTCCATATTGCCCTTTATGTGTCCCCTTGATCTTATCATAGAGTGTAGATTTGGGAATTCCATACTCTTCAGCAGCTTCCTGAGGCTTTTTCTTTTACTTCTAACATCGGCCAAGGCCCTCTGCAACCGTTCGTCCGAATAATTCATGAAATAAAGGCCGATTTTTCGTTTATAATATCTTGGCATGGCGTCCGACTTCAGACCACCTATGGACAATTTTTTGGTTAAAGCACTTTTTGAAAAAAATGTGCCACTTTTTTTACGTTTTTCACCGGGGTATTATTGTCAAGGCAATAATTAATAACCCCTCAGATGATAAACTAGTAATCTGTAACAGTTTGTCTCCGGCAGACGTTTCTATTCGACCTTTTTAAAAAAATGGAAAAATTGCTAGTATCAAAAAGCTTACCAATATGCGGGAAACGAAATTCTGTCGCGGCGACGACCTCACCCCAACACAGCATGCCTGTTACTGAACATGAAAACAATTGTCTGCTATTTTATTGTCGCAACACGTCGGCGACCTTGACGAGAAATAGTGGGAAACCGCATGTGTTCGAGTTCACCCCGTCTGTCCGACTTCACCCCGGGTGACGGTAGTTCTGTTTATTGACGAAAACCTGAAGATGGAAATGGGATTCATCGCTAAAGATAATTTTTTTGAAAAAATCATTGTCACCTGTCTGCATTTGCAACACCCAATCAACGAATGTTCGGCGTTGTGCATGGTCCGCCGGTTTTAATTCTTGGATCAACTGCACTTTATAAGCATGCAGGTTAAGATCCTTGTCCAAAATGCGATGAAGGCTGGGCTTTCAAATGCCCAATTGCTGGGAACGTCTTGGGATGGACAAACTCGGGTTTTCAGCAACAACAGCGGTGATGTTGTCAGCTGACCTAGCGATACAAGTACGAACTGGCAATTGTACATCAGTAACTTGTCCCTTTTGCTCACATTTAGTGATAAGTTTTAAACTGGCACGGCGAGAAGATTCATACCGACCGAAAACACGACGAACGCTGCGAACTGTCTAAGCGAAATTTGCATCATATTGATAATGAATTTTCACTATTTCTATACGTTGTTGGAGCGTATATCTTTCCATTTTCTCAAATCGTACACTTTTCACTTGAGAAGTGTCAAACACTCAAGGCCCTCCATTCAACAGTTTAAAAATGGCAGGGAATTTAAAATCGGACCTCTTAATGGAAAACCCTTCAGGTATCTCTCATGTATACAACCGAAGATTGCTTTTCGAATTTCAGCATTCGAACATTTTTTTATTTGTATAGCAGGCTTGGCTGTTCGGAGGAAAAAAGCTTCAGTTGCTTGCCTCACATCAAAAATTCGAGAGGTATTCATGTTTATCACTTTAAACGGGGAGGCTTCAAACGAGCTTGAAGAATGACTTTGTCCCAGTCTTCCGGTAACTCGGCTTTCTCAAGTCTTCTTTTTTTCTGTTCTATTAGATGTGACCCCTGATTGGAAAAATATATGTTATTGTGTCGAAAAGTTTGAAGCAATGTATCAACATATAATTATGTCAATCACTATAAAGAATTTCTTTTTATATAATTTAACTAGTAAACAAGTACATTGGGTTAACCACTAATAGGGTGTGGTAACTAACAAACAGTGATTAGAAGAATTCGGTGTTCGGATGTTTTTTATAGATTAGTTATTTTATGGGAACAAACCAGTGGACGTAATTCCTCCATCCTTAGTTCAGAACGCCCTCGTTCTGTAAGACATTTGTTTTTGGAAATATTTGAAGTTCATGTGCGTCTTCCTTCTTTTTCTTAATTAAACCTGTATCTTAATCCGAAATACATACAATATTATACAGACAGAGAATAAAAGAATTAACATGATAATGGTTAATGATAAATGTGTAACGTGTATTACAGGATGCAATTTTATATGATGTTCCAACAATTCGGTTTCGTCCTTTAAGTTTTTCAATCATCTAAATGTTTTGGTTGCAAGTTTATAATTCCATTGATTTTATAATTATTTGTTTCTACAGTACTTTAGAAAGTAAAATTTACATGATACTAAAATTATTCCATTTTGAAGTTGAGTATATAGTTTGTAATCGTTATTAACTAAAGCATGCATACATTTAATACTACGTTTGAGAAAACACTTATTCACTTTGGTTTTTTTCAACACACACGATTTGATTTTCTATCTTCTTACACTTTTCGTCAGTCCATTGTTCTTTTCTGGCTCCTTGAAGATGATACTTGAGCGGTGGTATCATAACCTTGTTTTGCGAGTTAGGTATAGGATAAATTCTTGAATATTGGTATAAAGACGGATTAAGGATTGGGATATACAGTATACATGTAATTATTTCTCCTGTTGATACAATTTGAAATTTGGAATGTTCTAAAACTTTAAAAATATGAACTGTATCTAATTCTAGTAATTCTGTTTCTTTATAGACAACTCTTAAATGATTTATAATTTTAATTAATTCTGTGTCAGCGATAATTTCTAAATTTGTTATTTCCGAAAAGGCTAAAGAGACTGTTCGCTCAATACTTTGGAGGATATTCATTAATTTTAAACTTAGGTAATTATTATACATATAATATAAGTGATTGAGTATCAAGTACGTTGTTTATTTTATTTAGTTCAAGAAAAGATGTATTCAAATTATTTTGGATTGTTTTCAAATCTTTGGAATATCTTTCTGTAATATGATTGGCAAATGAAGTATACTTGTCCATTTGTTTAATAATTTCGTCTTGGTTTTTATAAAGAGAATTTAGATGCTGATTAATTTCAATCAAATGTTATTATCGGGATTGCCAGTAATATATTTTATTGCTGTACCTAAAACTTCTATGAGTGCACGTTTTTCGCGATATTTGAATTTTGATAATTGATTCTCAATTGACTTGCAATTTTCTTTTAGTATGTTGATTAATGGTTGACTTACATTTTTCGATTCTAAGAATACTTGATTACTTAATAATTTATAGTAACTTGCTTCTAAATTGGTTAAATTAAAGTAAAAATAAAATTTATGGTAATGATCTAATAATTTGACTGGACCTAGGTCTTCTCTGAAATAACCATTGGTCTCGATTTTATCTACCTGAAGGCCCTGCATATGCTCCATCAGGCTGATCCTGCAAGGAGAATTTCTTTTTAATGCGGCGTAACTTACGGGTGTGAATGTTCGCGCGTCTATTTGTATTTTCTCTGATACCTTCTATTTTGTTTTTACTAATTGACGTGATATTTACTTTGTCATAATAAGGGTCGGTTTTTCTTACTCTTTGGCGTGTAAAGTAAACAGTTGGTTCATTAATCTCAACGGTGGGGTCTTTATTTTGATTTTCCTTTTCTAACAATTTTGTACCTTTTTCAAGTTGTTTTTGGTATAACAATTCATCTTTGCGTTTTTCATTATATACTTCGTATACTGTTTTAGTTAGATTTATTTCATGGGCGTTTAAGTTTTCATAAGGACCATAAAGTAGTGTAAAAGGTGTAGGTATAACCTGTCGCAGAATGAATTGATTGGTTGTAAATTAGCACGGCGGATCTCATTAAATTTTGAGGAGTTTCATTGTTATCTTGGTCTTTAAGAATTCTTAACTTTTCTAAAAGGGTAGAATGCACTCTTTCTATTGGAGAGTTCGAATTGCTATTATAGTTTGTAGTGAAATGTAATTCAATGTTAAATAACGTAAAATATTCCTGAACAACTTTATTTTTAAATTCCTTCCCTTCATCACAAACTGGTTTCCTTGGATATCCATGATGCGCAAAATAATGTCTTAATTTGTTTAATACTGAAATTGCTGTTGAATCTGTTATAAAATACGCTTGCGTGTAGCGTGAATATAGATCGATAATGGTTAAACATTTATTTCCTTCAAAACTAAAAACGTCAATGTGAATAATATCAAAGGGCTTTTTAGCAAGTAAGGGTCCTGAAAGTTGAATTTTATAAGGATTTCTTTCATACTTACTAATGAGACAAGTTTCGCATTCGTTAATAATTTTATTAATTTTTGTTTTCATGTCAGGCCAGTAATATAATAATTTTAAATGGTTGTATGTTTCTGTTATGCCGTTATGATTTTTGGAATGATATTCGTTAATTACTTCTGATTGTTTTTCGGATTTTTCTAAATCTTTCGCCAAATTGTTTTACTTTTAATAATTTTTATTTTATTGTCAAATAAATTTTGTGACTTTTAGAAAAATGGATTCTAATTCTTTATCTTTGAAATATATTCCGCATAAGTTGGTAGGGTTTATGGTTTCTTTAAACATTTGGGTTATATTTTATAATTCGTTTCCTTGTCTAATTGTAATGACATAATTATGTTTGGAAAAGGGTCTTTTATTACGTTATGTTGGTCTCCTAATTGTAATATTATACAATAGGAAAAATGGTTTACTGTTTTATCAGAGATGGGCATGGTAAATACGGAATTTTCAGATGAAGTGTGTTGTGTGTTACCAGATTCGTTTTCTTATTTGTCTTTGTCATTATTTAGTATAATGTCGAGATCGTCGGGTGAAAGTTCTAGTTCTTCGTCAACATTAGGCAGTATTGACAAGAGGTCGAGGTCATCTTTGTCTGTAGTTTCGTTTATATTAATTTCTACGCGAGATAATGCATCAGCCACTACATTTTCTTTGCCTTTTTTATGTTGTATTTTGTAGTCGAACTCTTCTAGTCGTAGACCCCATTTAACTAAGCGGGAGTTTGGATCTTTAAGGGAAAATAACCAGACTAATGGTTTATGATCAGTTTCTATTATGAATTGTTTTCCAAAGATATAAGGTCGGAAATTTTTTGTTGTTTCTACTATACTAAGTAATTCACGTTCTATAGTACAATAATTACGTTCGGCACTATTTAAAGTTCTTGAATAGAAAGCAATTGGTTTGTTATTTTGAGATAAAACACCTCCTACAGCGGTGTTTGAGGCATCGATTGTAACATGGAAAGTTTTTTCAAAATCTGGATAGGCCAGTATAGGAGCGTTTGTTAATAATTCTTTGCATTGATAGAAAGTCTGTATATAATCAAGATTATTTATGTCGATTTTAGAACCCTTTTTAAGGCATTTTGTAAAAGGTTGTACAATTTTTGCAAAATTTTGAATAAATTTTCTATAATATCCTACAAGACTTAGAAAGGCTTTGATTTCTTTGGTTGTCTTAGGTATGGGGTAATTTTGTACTGCTTTGATTTTTGATGGATTGGGTTTAATACCTTCTGGTGTAATTACATGACCTCAAAAAGCTACTTCTTTGCACAAAAATTCTGATTTGTCTAACTGTACTTTTAAATTGTATTCTCTAAGTTTGTTAAAAATTAGTTTGAGATGTACCGTGTGTTTCTGAAGGGATTTTGAGAAGATGACTACGTCATCTATATAAACAAAGTAAAATTTGTGAAGATATTGCCGTAAAATATTATCCATTACTCGCTGGAAAGTATTGGGAGCATTTTTTAATCCGAAGGGCGTACGTACGTATTCTCAATGACCGTTATTTACGGCGAAAGCGGTTTTTTCAATAGATTCCATATCCATTTCTATTTGATGGAAACTGTGCAAGGTCTAAAGTGGAGAAATACATGCATTTTCCTAGATTATCAAGGATTTCGTCGATTCTAGGGAGGGGATATTTATCTTCGATCGTTTTTTCGTTTTAATTTTCGGTAGTCTATTACCAGTCGCCATTTTCTTTTTCCGCTTGCATCGATCTTTTTAGGTACGATCCAAACAGGTAAGCTATAAGGGGAAATGCTTGGTCGAATGATTTTATTGTCAAGTAATTTTTGTATTTGATTTTGAATTTTGGTCTTTAACCTTCCGGAACTGGCGCCCTTTGACGGGACACGAGAACTGGCGCATCGTCTGTCAGACCCATATTTAATTTTTTTTCTTTGGTAATTACCAACTTTTTTGTGTTTTGGGCTTTCCTATTGGTAGAGTACTGTATATGTTAAAGGAATATTGTAGGTTAAATGATTTTTCTATTTTTTTAGTTGAAATATACTTAAAAATAAAAATACATTAACCCTTAACTGGTGACGTCAGATTTTAGTCACTTAACTGGTGACGTGGGGTCGTCAAGACCCCAATGGTTTTAAATTAATTATTTAACATTTATAATTAAAAAAAATTACTAATTAAGTAAAACTTGTTACTATAGTCATATATAAACTAAATCTACAGTAGGCATTCCATTTATTTATTTCCAATAACAAGTAATACAAGGGTAAATAAAAAGTTGCACTTAACAAGATATTCCACACATAGTCATAGTTATTTAAAAAAATTAAATAAAATTTATCACTTTGGATCTAAATATCACTCGTAACTAAAACATTTAAACTCTATGGAATAAGAAACTGTGAATTAAAAATGAAAAAAAAATTTTTTTTAATAAAATCACAAGGTGCCAATAATACGAAAAATTATGTTTGGCAGTCTTTACACACATGCACTCTGCAAGTGTCACACATTGGTTTGCTGCAGCTAGTACAAATATCTTTAGTTTTCTTGTCATACGATCTTGGACATATTTGACATCTTCTCCTTTTCCCATCGTTTTGTTGTAAATTTTCTTCTGTCGGAATGGGTTTATCTAAAATTCTGGCAATTGACATTCGCAATTCTCTTGGAAGTTTTGAATTTGCCAACCGTCTGTTCAAATGTGGTTCTACCAGTTGGCGAGCTAAGTTCTTTATAAATATTGTCCTGCTGGTCTTAGGGGATTGAGCATATGAACCGTACAAAACAAAAGCATTAACACCAGCAATATTGAGTACGGCGTAAAAAATTGCCAAAGGCCACCTTCTAGTTCTTCTATTAGTGGAATATGTCGAACATTTCATATCCAATGTATCTACTCCACCCTTCGTTGAATTATAGAATGCAATTATCTCTGGTTTTGCCGTATCTGGATCATCACTTTTAGTATGATGCATTGAAGAAACGAGGACAACCGCCTTGTTCTTTTTTGGGACGTACGATACCATTGTGCACTCTTTAGTGAATCCATATAAACTACTTCCTGCAGCTCTAATCTTATCTGGTAGAAATTTCGGCGGGATGTCCCTTTTATTCTTTTTGAGTGTTCCCACATATGTTAGGCCTCTCTTTCGCAGTTCTTCCACAATTTCTATAGATGAGAACCAATTGTCAGCTGTTACATTTCTGTTTGTATTGACTATTGGCTGAGTAAGCCGCAGCACAGACTGCGAAGGCACTGAAAATCTCTTCTTTTCGTCGGTTGATAACGGCTTGCCATCACTGCCTTTTCCGGAATATAAGTATGCGTTGAAAAAGTAATTTGTGCGAGCATCTGTGAGAATCATTATCTTCAAACCATATTTATTTGGTTTGTTGGGCATGTAAACACGAAATTTACAACGCCCTCTGAAGCCGACTAGCATTTCGTCAATGCACGTTGTTTCTCCAAGAGAATATGAACTTTGACAGTTTCTAACAAATTCATTGAATACGAAAGAAATGGCCGCAGAAGGTTCTTCTTTTTTCCTGTCATTCCTATCGTCTGCATTGTCAAAACGTAAACAGGCCAAAATAACGAGAACTCGCTTCTGAGACATCACACTTCTAAATATGTCTCGTCCAGTTCCATCAGTAGCGAACAAACACTGTAAATCTTCATGATTTGATTTCAATACCGCACTGTAATACAAAATACCTAAGAAAGCTTCAAAGTCTATCGAATCTAAATCGGCCAGTTCGGGCTTGTTTTCACGGGCATAATTTTGCCTAATTATAGACAATTTCTTATTGGTTTGAACAATAATTTCGTTTTCTATTTCTGGAGTGATAAGGCATCTCCATGCTTGTATAGGAGTCGCTGAATTTCCAATTGCTTTCGCAGGACCCCTGAGCCCTAAATAGTAATAATAGATATCTATATTATAAACCGCGATAAAACTCGTAGAAGACTACAAACCTGGTAAATGCATGACAATGTTATGACGTAAAGTTCGAGTGTTTCTTGAAGGTGGCTGACATGACCATCTGTATCGGTTTTTACCAAAAAAATTTCTTACGCTAGGCACTTCATCATGATTTGCGGAATTGGAACTTGAGTCAATATCATGACTTCTATCTGAACTGTCTATAGAAGCTTGTGCAGTCTCATCATCACTCTCCTCACTTGCACTTATTTCAGAATTGGTATCATGATCACTTTCAAGTTCATTATGGTCCTCTATATCGCTGAAATCACTTTCAAGTTCATCATACCACTTAGTAAGTGTCTCTTCGTAATTATCATCACCAAATCGTACTTTTTTAGACGTACTAGCCATCACGAAAATTATAGAAAAGAAAACGTAACTGGTGACGTGGGGTCGTAGTGACCCCAAATAAATTTTAACAAATTACTGTATGTCTACAACTGCGTCTATGGGATAACTAAGGTAGGAGCACGTGTAAGTCTGGCCAGTTTGAAGGTAGAGGGGGTGGCCAGCTGATAGGTTGTACAGTACGTAAATTATACCAGAAATTAAAAGTATCGGGGGTCACCAGGACCCCACGTCACCAGTTAAGGGTTAAATAGGCGTATATAGACATATGAATAGGCAATAAAAATATATATTGTAATATTTAATAAAAAATAACATATAGTGAGCTTCATTACACCACAACAGTTACAGTTAAAATGTTACATGCGGAGCATGAAAATTCAGCGTGACAGACATATACATTTTTTGCATATTTTACAGAAGTATCTGGTTTTTCTCTCTTTGTGACACATATAACACCGTTTTCTTGTTGCTGGCGGAAACTGGTTTGCTGTTACACATGTAGAAGAAACTCGTGCTACTTCTTGTCTACGTTGTCGTACTTCCGGTGGGATGTTTGTGAGAGCAGCTCTTCGCATAAGATGTTCTTCGGTTAGGGCTAATGTTAACTCTCTCAAATATAGTCGCCTTACTTTATTCCCCTCTATTGCATTGTTATTCGAAGTATGAACAATTTGAGAATTTATTTCCGCTATATTGAGAAGGGAATAACATATAATCATCGGCCATCGGCGTGTGTTGCGTGCGACATTATATGTTTCACAAAGTTTGTCAACTGTATCGACCCCACCTTTTGTAGAATTATAGAAAGTGATTGTCTCTGGTTTGTGTTTCTCTTTTGTTGCTGCATCAATAGCATCATCATCGTGCATGCTTGATACTGCAATCACCGTTTTGCCCTTCTTCGGAATATACGAAACTATCACCATCTGGTCTTGAAATCCAAAAATGCTAGATCCTACTGCACGATTTTTGATATTTTTGAATTCAATTGGTAGCCCTTTTCTATTTTTACGGACTGTGCCCACATAGGTTAATCTATGATCTCGGAGAAGTTTAGTTACCAACGGAACGGTAGTGAACCAATTGTCACAGGTGATGTTCTTCCCCGTTCCCGATATCGGTGCAATTAGTCGTTTTACAACACTAAGCGAGTCATTCTTCATACGATAGGGACCTTCCGGTTGTTGTCCTTCGTAAATTTCTAAATTCGTTGTATACCAGGTCCTGGCATCAACCAAAGCAAATATTTTAATACCATATTTGTTTGGCTTATTAGGTATGTACTGCTTAAAACTGCACCTACCCCTAAATCCTGCCAGTTGTTCATCAATGGTGGCATATTCGCTTATATAGTAACATTTTTTGCAGTTATCTATGAACAGTTCAAACACCTGACGTATTGGTGCCAATTTATCAGTTGATACCCTTTCATTTCTAGGGTTAAAATCATCGAAACGCAAACATCTTAATAAAAATAGAAAAGTTCTTTCGACATCTTTAGCCAGAATCTTTCAACACCAAATGTATTTCTGTCCCAAATTTCTTTGGTATTAAGACGACTGCTCTTATTGGTGCCAGCTAGATATAAAAGGCCAATGAGTGCCTTAATTTCAACTACGTCGGTAGTCCTTGCAGTTCTTTCCCTCGAATAGTTTTCGGAACATTTCGAAATATACTTGTTGGTTTGCTCAACAATTATATTTAATATTTCTTTGGAAAAAAAGAGGCTCCAGCATTCCAAAACATTTTTTTGCAGATTTTGCACACGCTTTTACTCCAGGAAGCCGTACAACTATGTTTGCTTGCCGCGTTCTTACATTTCTCTTCGTATAATGTTTTCTCCATTTTGTTCCATCATTAGCAATAAATGAAGGTAGTCTTGCTTTTTTTTGGTACAGGTTCTTCGTCTTCACTTTCATCTCCATTTTGTTCAGAACAGGTGTCTGAGTCCAAGTGCTCTTCAACTATATCTTCTTCATCGTTGTCGGATTCGTCATCAAATATTATATTCGACGCGGGCTCTACGTCTTCTAACAACTGCTGCAGCCGCTTTTGTTCTTTTTCGTAATCCATATTATCTGCATTAAAACTGTATTTCAATGTACAGTAGCGAAATTTCAGTGGTAAATTTACTTACCAACTTAAAAATTGTAATAATTGCACAAGATAACACCAAATCAGAAAAGCCCACTTTATTGCTATTTATGTAGCGTGAACACTGGCGCCTCGTCTCACAGGCCGAATTCAGTTTTTTCTTGAAAAGTACAACACCAACCACTACACTCTCTTGCCACAATGTAACTAACATAGAATAAGAAAGCTACACGGACAAACGCACTTTGAACTTCCCCCACTATTTAACCAAAAAAAAAAATTCTACCCTTGGGTCTCTCAGACGAGGCGCCTGTTCCGGAAGGTTAAGTTATGGGGGTATCTAAATGATTTACAAAAAATTGCTTCATTATCAACAGTTCTAATTTTATGTTTTACTGCATTAGTGGAGGTTAAGTCACAGTTTTCATTGTAAAACATGTCTTTATAATTTTTACATAATGATATAATCTTTGCTTTTTCTTCTAAGTTAAGATGCTGGGAATATCTAAATCACTAAACTGAGTTTGTGGGTTTCCTATCTGAATAGTAGAGATTGATTCTACTTCTACTTGTTGCTGGAAATTTATTTCGATTTCGCGTTCTTCCTCAGTTGGAACAAAACAAAATCCGTTTTTTGAAAAGGCAATTGATTCTGGGATGCAATATTGATCTAATTTAATTTCTGGTATAAGGACTTGTCCTTCGTCAATGTTTACGGGGATCTTAATTTGTTTTTAAGCAATTTGTTAAAGGGTTTAAAATTATTCGGATTTAATTCAAAGAAAAAAGGTATATTACAATTTCCTATTTCTAACGTTAAGTTATTATAATCTATTTTCGCACCTAGTTTACGAAAATCTTCACTACCTAATAGGGCATCAAATCTATCATGCCATTTTAACACATAAAAGTTAATATCATTGTTTATCCCGTATTCTTCCAGAATTGGGTGAGATATATTTTTGTCAAAATTTTTGTAGCTGTGTGTTATGGATATAAAAAATACGATTTTGTAAAAAAAAACATGAAACGGCTATGGCCGTCAGTGCCACAATGTAAACATTTTTCTGTACCATTTATGACACAGGCGGCCATAGACGTCTTCTTAGTTTTGCCAAAATATCTTTTATTATGCTTACATAATACATATTTATTGATGCCACAACTTAAAACAAGGTGCAGAACAGAAGGGTGGCTTCTCTGAACATGACTCGCATCTGTATCTTGCCTCCTTGCGTTTGTTTTCTGTAGTACACTGTCTGCATCTGAGGAAAAGATGGGCCTTCTTGTAATTGTCGGGGAGAGGGATTTCTTCCAAAAAGTGTTGCAGATTAGATGTTTTTGATTTCTTTTGTGTTTTTTTGAAATGCACAAATCTTCTACCATCATCAGCATCTTCTATCTGTATAAGAGATCTTACTACGGCTTCTCTAAAGTCAATAGACTTGATCGTCTTTGTACGCACACCAGAATTGTACAAAAAGTAAGAGTTCCAGACTGCTATATCCAAAAGGTGAAACATTATCTTGTACCACCGAATGGTTTTCCGGGGACAACTGTAATAACTCAGCATTTGGTCGCTTCGATCAACGCCTGACATATGTTGGTTGTATCCATCTATTTCACAAGGTTTCATTTTTTCAACCCCATATTTATTTCTTACAGTTACAATTCTGGGCTGATATGCAGTTGTAATTGCGTACACATCGCATTTATCCTTCCATTTGCTCACATATACACTGACATTTTGTTTTTTTCTCCATACGTGCTCCCCATTTCTAAGTTTTTTTTAATGACAACTACCGGATTGCCTCGTGCGTCGGTTAGAACGTAATGTTCCAGTTGTGTGGGTTTTGCATGTAAGCAGTTTAGATGATAAGAAGACACTGTTGTAAAAATTGTCCATATAAACATGATGGCCTTTATTCAGATAAGGTCTAAGAAGCCGTAGTACAAACGCTTCAGTTTTGGAACCTGCTTGTGGTTCATTGTGAGCTCGTCCCTGATATATTTCCAGGTTTAAAATGTAACCATCGGATGTAGTAAGAGCGTAAAACTTTATTCCATATTTAGCTTTTTTACTTTTAATGTATTGCCTAAAAACTAGGCGTCCTCTAAAAAGCAACATTGACTCGTCTAGACATAATGCTTCACCAGGTGAATATACGGAATTACTGTTTTGAAGGATTAAATCCAACAAATTTCTGACCTTGTGGAGACGGTCTTGAGGATCAAAATTGTTGGTAGTGGCACTAAAGCATCTTAAAATTTGCTCGAATCGGCGTCCACTCAAAACATGCAAAAAAACTGGATGGTAGTATAAGGGATCGTACGTGAACAACTTTCGAATGACAGGTATTTTTACCATGCTTTGAAGTAGACAAAGACCCAGAAATTTCTCCATTTCCTCTGCGGTCACAGGCTTAAATTCTCGTGATCTACTGTTTCTTGTTTTAGGACGCATTGTGTTTACAAGATTTGTACCGTAGAGATTCGTACAGGCCACTAAACAGCTCATTACCTCGTCATTCCATATTTGACGAAAAACCTCAACTGGTGACATATTTTCAATGCCATCAATTTTTATACCGCTTTGAGCAACATCAAAATTAAAATTAGGAATATCCGAATAAACTTCTTCCCATACGTCATCCTCACTGTCTTCACTTTCTGCATGGCTGTTATTTTCCTCCTGAGTGGGATCATCTTGGTTTGAATCCTCACCTTCTGATGTCACACCACCAGTCTCTTGATCATGCACACTTTGCCGATCACTCTCTGAGTCACTACCACACGAATCAGGGGGTACATAATCCAAATCACCACTAAACATTCCATCATCACTGAATGGTTCAGGTTCTGAATCATCCCCTGACTCTGACAAAGGCACGTCGCTGTCAGCTTCCTCAAACCAGCGTAAAAGCCTTTGCTCTTCACGAGGATCCATATTATTCAACAAAACTGCAATAAGGTAGCACGTGCTACTTTATCATGTTTTAGGTTAGAAAATATTCCTCTTATCCAGAATGCTGTCACATTTAAAATGATTATTTATATTAGAAAATATACAAAACTTACCTTGTTATACACAAAATTATAGTAAAATGTAGTGCAGAATATATGTTTTACAACACAATAACACCGAATAGCACCACACTCTTCGATTAGACTGGCTGAAAAACACTGACAGTAAGCCGATAAAGTAGTCTGTCTATTCGCCTCCCAGTGTTATGACAGCGGAATCCAGGCGATAGGGAGCGCCTGATGTGACAGTCAAACAGAATTACATACTAAAACGACGTTTCAGGACGTCGCTGCCATTAAAACGTGGGTATATACAAGCACGTCTATAGACGTCGAAAAACTGGGGTGTCACATAAATACCAAACACCAAGACGTCAATAGACGTCGCTGTCCGTCAACGTGTTAATTGATAACAAGTTGATAAATCATTTTCTAACAGAGTTTCGTTTCTCGGGACTCCGAAACGACTTACAAGTGCCCTCTTTACACTATCCCAAGTTAAGCAATTTGAGATTACTAAGGTGTCCCTAGCGGCACCAGTTAACTTTGAACAACAAATTTCGAATAATAGTTTGTTTAACGTACAACTTTCTTGGCCTATTGTTTGGTTTTTATAAGTATTACTGAATTTTTCACACTGTTGAATAAAGTATGATACATTTTTACTTCCTCCTTCGTAGTGAGGAATTATCTCTTTTGCGATATTAATTTCGGTGTAGTTAGCCATTTCTAACTAATTATTTATATTTTCAATTTCTAAGTTATTAATTACAGAATTATTAGAATTATCTGTGATTGGTCTTAGTGGTGATCTTGACCTATCACGGGTCGTAGTCATAGAATTTGACACATGTATAATGTATGGAAAGGGATTATTAAAAAATAGGATTACTTACAAAACTAAGGTTACCAATAGCATTGCGGGATGCCTGGCGGATGTCCAGATGAGATGTCCTACGGCGATTGAGGTACTCTCTGCGGATTGAAGTCGAATTTTCCTTTTTTTGTGCTGACAGGCTTTGGTGTAGTTTTCCAGGCGTTTTTCTGTAGTTGAGGTCCGTTGTCTATCAAAGTCCCTCGGTAGGTAGGCCTAGTGGAGCTTGCGCCAAATGTTGTATTGCAGACGAAAGAGTAGGTTTCGGATTGAATAACAAAGAATTAAAATTCAAGACAAAATCGGTCAGGCTGCTAAATAGCAATAATTTTGTGAAAACCACCTCAAATGTCTTTATTCAGTCCTGTTCGCAGCGCCAATTATGTCAATCATTCTAAAGAATTTATTTTAAAAAATACTTTATTTAAGAAATTACAAAGCTAGAGACGTTTCACGTCTAGTTGTTACAAGAATGTGAACCTCGAACAATATTTTTACAAGCCTTATATATAATTTAACTAGTAAACAAGTACATTGGGTTAGTCACTAATAGGGTGTGGTAACTAACAAACAGTGATTAGAAGAATTCGGTGTTCGGATGTTTTTTATAGATTAGTTATCTTATGGGAACAAACCAGTGGACGTAATTATATACAAAAAATGTAACATCACATTTAGTTTTTGTTCTGTCCAGAACATCCGTCACTGAACAAAAACAATGTTTTGCAGGCAACTCCCTATTGCTCGTATAATGTAGTAACGTTGAAGTTACGTCATTGGCACCAGTTTATGTAAAAACGAATCACAATCAACACAGGTATCGGAGCGTGGAAATCCAAACTTTATGTTGAATTTGGTTCAAAAAATGTTCCAGTACAGTTTGTAAGGAATGTTCAAGAAAAATTCTTTAATAAACATGGAATGCATATCTTCAACTGTCAAGGACTCCGGTAAGAGTCATTCGATCTGGATTCTTCCGCCAAGTATAATGGGATTGTCTTGGTTGAAAGCTCTTAATATGGTTTTCGAGAAGGTTGGTCAGTTCAGCTGGATAAGCGTTCCGAGATTTATGGTAACCTCTTCTGTCTATAGGAGCTTTCCCGGAACTTAACAATGATGCTTGAATTCTCCTTAACCCTCCGTTACATGCGTCTTATTTTAGAACGCCGTTGCACGCGTGTGAGTGCGGTGCTCACATAAGCAAATTTCATTCACAACATTGATATAGTTATAAAAGCAACACGCGTTTAATCAGTCTATACATATATATATATATAAAAAGACATGCTTACAATCAATCTACATTTATCAATTATGTAAAATCGAATATTAATTCAGTAAACTCAAATGAAAGTTCATAAAATGTTAAGGAAAAAAAATTAACTTACTCTGAATCTTCTTTTTTGGAACAGCGCATGCAGATGGATCGTGTGTGTTCCTTACAAATAGGTACAACCACAATCCAGTTTGCTACATTTGGTTTTTGTTTTTCGATTTTTTCTCCTTGAACAGTAGGCAAATTTGTTGGACGCTCCTGATGTTTCGAGAGCTTCTGGATTTTCTTGAATCCCCAATTGATTTTTATTTGCATTCTTAGCAATACTGGTAGCCTTGTTATGTTTGCCCGCTTTAGTTGCTGTGGGTTAATCAGCTCCAAAACCCAAGTACTCAAAAATTTACGTTGTGGAACATTTAAATTATTATTTTAGAAATAAATAATTTGACAGTTTATTCCGGCAATATTCATGAGAGTAAAAAATATAGTAAGGGGCCACCTACAGCTCACTCTAGATACTGAGTACAAAGATTTCAATTTGCCGACGACATCTACACCAGACTTAGTTTTGTTGTAAAATATAATAACTTCTGGTTTTTGGGCATCGCCGGAATTGCTGTCTATAGCGTCTTTATCGTGCATAGTTGACAACATTATTACATTTTTGTTCTTCTTTGGCACGTACGACACAAGCAGGCATTCCTCACTAAAACCAAAAATACTACTTTGCAAGTGTCTCGTTTTAGTTGCGACAAATACCGGAGAAATTTCGTGATTGTTTTTTTAGAGTGCCAGCTAATGTAGTTTTATAATTTTTTAGTAAATCTTTTGCCAAGGAATAGAAGTAAAAAATTGTGTGTGTAACGGTACTAACTGTATTGGCTATAGGCTCAATCATATGTTTTACCAGTGCTACAGAACCGTTATCCTGCTGGAAAGGGCCTTCAGGTGGTTTACCTGTGTATATTTCCATTTTGGAAGTATACCAATTTTGGGCATCAGCCAACGAATATATTTTTATTCCATATTTCGCTGGCTTGCTAGGAATATATTGCCCAGCATTTCGTCAATTGTAGTATAGTATCCTATTTCATAATTAGCGTGACACTTTTGAACAAAATTTTAAATACGTCTCGAATTGGAGCTAATTTATCAATTTGTCTACGCTCCTCTTAGTCAGTAATATCATCAAATCGAAGTGCCCTTAGCAAAAGTCGAAAACGGTTTTTCACCATGGTATTTCGAAAAACCATTGGTCCATCCACATCTCATAAGTCATCTACATTTATATGAGCACCCTTCCAACTTCCTGCCTTATAAAGCAGCTCAAAAAGGGCGTTCATTTCATCACAATTAGTATCTGCAGCATCTCTCGGTCGAGATACATTTTGCCGAATTTTAGCTATATATGTGTTCGTATAATTCACAATTTTAGCAACAATTTCGTCGGAAAAAAATAAACTCCAGCATTCAGATGGTAATTTGGCATGTTTTGCGTGACCTTTTCCTCCAGGACGTGTGGTCACTATATTTTGAAGAGCAACTTTTGAGTTCTTCTTGTCCTAATGGACATTCCTTAAAGTTTGATTGTCTTTACCTACACAAGAAAAATAATACGAGAAAAGAGGCAAATATACTAAATTGGTTTTTTAATTACCAATATATGTAGGGCGACGTTTTGCAGGCGGTGAAATATCTTCCTCATCTTCTGAACTCGCAGAAACATCAGTGGCGGTATTATAATCTTGCACCTCCACTTCGCCAATCTCGCTTTCGTCACTATCATCTAAAATGTCTAAAGGAAATTTTCCTTCTAGTTCTTCCTGTTCACGTTCTGCACACCACTGAAGCAATTGCTTTTCTTGGCGCGGATCCATTTAAATAAACATTAAATATCTAATACGAGCAAATGTCGTCTTGTTATAGTATAATGAAGATACAAGAAAAATAAAGTATTATGCACTTACACGAAAAACGATTTGTCCTCAAAAACAAAAATAAAGTATGGATTTAAACTTTAATGAAGAACAAACGTGCTTACACGCATAGCGAGGAGCGCGCTCACATTGACAACATTACAACTTTAAATACAAACTGTGACACAAAGTTCTAATTTTAACTCTGGCACCACTACCCCCTCCTGAAAGCATCGCTAGAGGCATTCCTAGACGTTCAAGGTTATAGTCATAACCATCACCAGTGACCGGTTAAAAGAAAAAAAAAATGTGAGGGAATCGTTCATAGGGCGGGTAACGGAGGGTTAAACATTAATAATTCTTATTTATCGTTAATTATCTTCACACCCACTCCTATTGTCATCTTCATTAATGTCTACACAGGCATAGGAGAGAAGATCGCTACGTCTCGTGAGAGACAAAGCACCCTAAGAAGAAGATCAATGTCTAACTAATCTCCAGCTTCAGATGTCTGGAGGCTGTTTTTCAAAACAATTTCTTCATAAAACCTTTTGTTTTCAGGCTTTTCAAGATACCCCGTCAGGGTTTTTAAATTTGCTAATTTTAGCGGAGATATTTTGATGGGTGCCGTATACAAACGTGGTAAATCAAGTCCAGTGGGAATTTTAGTCTTCGAACGGACAATACGTGATCTCCAAGGGCCATTATAGGCAGGGTAAACCATACAGTTATTGGACACTTAAGCACATTTAGATCTTAGAAATTCATGGAATGTATTATTGTGGATCACTATGTAAATATCAATATATCACTGTGTGCGTATTTCCTTAAAGTTTTAATAAAAAATTATCAATTTTAGTAATTGTGGTCCAAATAAATAATATAGGTAATCACTTTAAGAAAAATCTGCCAAAATATATAGTTATTGGACAAATCCGACAGTTATGGGACATTATCTTTACAGTTATTGGACATTAAGATTTTAAATTGTTACTCGTTTACAATACCCCTTTATGAAAAAAAAACGCCTTTGTGTGAGTTACATTTATTAATTACTACATATTAGATATTGTATTTTTGTATTTCATGAATATACATTTCATACAATTGTCTGTTTCTTGTTTCTCAGATTCAGTTTCTGTGGGCAAAGTGTTCATTTTTCTACCTCTCCCTCTTCTTCGTCTGTTTCTAGATCTACATCACTCTCCGATTCTTCTATATAGCAGTTGTGGCATAGAAAATTGTCGTTGTCGGCAGGGTCAGGAATATGCTGTCTATGACCACGTGGAATACAAGCCTGGTGGAACAATTTTTTACATTCATTACAACTTATCTCATTGCATTTTATTATTTTTCCACAGCAATTGCATAAGTTCTTGTTGTCAGCTTTTTTCTTTGTTTGTGAAAATTTTGATGCTCTCTTCTGTAGCATTAGATTATTCTTTTCTTGTTTTGTGGCATCTCTGAGTTCTTGGTCTTGCTTCTTCTTTATGGCTTTCTGTTTCTGGATCTCAATCTTTAGCTCACGTTTCCTTTTGTTCTCTTTTTCGGCTTCTTTCTTTTTAGCATTTTTTTCTTTAATTATTTCCTGGTATTTCTAGCTGGTTATAGCATATGGGAGTCTTTCAGTCTCACGTTTCCCTTTACGTTTAGGGGACTCTGGACAACTAAGGAAATTAGTAATAGGAACAATTTCTCTTAGTTTTACAATTGAACTTGTACTAGGTTGGTCAATAGCAATGGTAATTTCTGAGTCCATATATTTTGTGTTGTCAATTTTTTGTTCTGATGTTGTGGGGGCTTCAGATACTTCTAATACTTCGTTACCATTTTATACTTCTAATACTTCGTTACCATTTTCACCTGGAAATTCTCCACTGAATTCTGCGATTACACTTTCTGTATATGCAAATGCTTCTACAGTCGGGAGAATGTCCGCCTGTATATTTTCAGTAATGTTAATGTCGTTTATGTTCTTCTTTAAATCGTTTTTGCCCATTATTATCAACTCGTCTGTTCCACATATTTTCTGGTTCGAGCTTTCCGTTTCAATAGTTTGGTTGGATACATTTATAATTTGTGTAGTTTCCGCTGCTTCAGTTTTCTGAAAATGCTTCCATATTCTAAATAAGGAAAAAAAGTCTTCATTGTTAGTCTCTTGTGAAAGGATTTCATCTAAACTTTTAAACTGTTCCACTTTTTCGTTCCCTACAATGTTTATAAAAGTGGAATACTCCATTAGCATGTCGCTTTTAGGTATTTTCTCCTGTATTTGTGTGGATTTTCGACATGATTGGCATTGTACAGGATCTGACTATTTATACCCCCTACGTTAAGCAGCTGAAAAAACACAGCCAATGGCCACCTTCTGGTTCTTCTAGATACCGAGTACGTGCTGCACATCTTATCAGCCGTGTCGACTCCACCTTTGTTGGAGTTACAGTCCAGCATAATTTCTGGCTTATTGGTTTCGGCATCTACTGCCGAATGGCTATGCATTGAAGACAATACAATTTATTGATATAAAATACATTGGCCGAAGGCCTCTAGGTGTTCCACCTTTCGGTATTACACTGTTCTTACATTTTTTACTTAGTCTAGCCCTATAATTACAACTCTGCCCTGCGAAAAGAAATCCTGTAATTGATTAATGTAGCTCAAGACTAAAAGCATGAATTTCTACTGCCCGGTTGTTTATGTTCTGTTACTGCCCCCATCCCATCTTCATTTATATCAACATCATCTTGCTCATTTTCACTTTCACTACTGTAATTTAGTGGATTTTCCTTGTTTTGCACCCATCGTTTAAATGTGTCTTCTCCTAAATCCAAGGTACTTAGGAAAAATGCACGACAAACTCTAATTCTATCGCCAGTATCTTTTGGGAGGTGGATGTCGTAGCCTCCTAATTTTTTCGTTTTTTTTTGGAATATCATTTTTTCTTCTTATAATTCTCCTAGCAGCAACCAACGCTTTTATGAATACTCTCTTTTCACCCCACGTCTGTAATTCTAAAGATCAGTATTCCACCATCTATTTGGTCACTTGCGTTAACCAGCCTTTAAACTAATCGCCCAGTTTTGGCCGGTTACATCGGGTTAAACATGATTAAAGCAACACGCCGTGCGCACTTTGTTTGCATCAGCTGAAGCAAAAGTTAACCCTGCAGTGATAACATGCCGCCGTTTAACATTAGTGATAACGTCGATCTGTGGGACCGATTTTATAATTTATTTTTGTATGACAACATTTCTTGTTCTGACTCACTATCTGTATCCCGTTCTTCAACATGGTCCTCTTCAACAATATCATCGTCGTCGTCATAATCTGTTACGTAAGCATCTTCTTCTTCAAGTAAACGCAAAAGTTTTTGCTGTTCAGCTTCGTAACTCATAGTTGCTAAGAAATAAGGTGACAATATAATGATTAATTGGAAACAATTTCAGAATCAACATACCTTCTAATATAAAAAATTTAAATATTTTTGTATCAAGAATTATAACGTCGGTGTATTAGACCGAAGTACGCTGCAACTATCGAGCAACTGCACCCACCTACTTGCAAATCGCGACCCTAGAACCATAGGGTTCCAAGTCCATTTTGGCAACTTTTACAGGAGAGCAAATTCTAGTTAAAAATTGATATAAAATGAAAACCATTGATGTTTGAGTTTAGATTAAATATGAACTCACTAAGTCAAATATTTTGATAAACTTCTATGTAGTGGGAAAAACCTTTTTTATACAATTTATTTAAAAAATTACAAAATTAAACAAAAATGCTTTTGTACTTAGAACTCGGTGGCTCTGAAGGGAGTGATTTTTCGATTTTTTCTTTTTCACACACAACACGCTTCGGCACTGCGCAAGCGGTACAAACGTTCATGTTCGGCTGCACAAAGCCACGTGCCCCACCTTGTTACTATGGGTTCTGGAGGAAGTGGCAAATCTTTAGCTACTTCTTTAAATAGCTGTATACGACTTGGTGCTTTGCAAAATATTTTTTTTACGCTCGAAATAATATTATTGGTAATCGGATACATTTCTCGAATTTTTTCGGCTACTCGGTGCAATCCGTGGGCAATGCAAGTTAAATGCAACATTTTGTTGTATAAAACTTGGAGTCCACTTCCAGCCTTTAGCATATAAGCTGCGCCGTCAGTTACAAAAAGAAGTACCTTTTCATATTGGATTCCATCTGGCCATAACAACGCCATTGAATTATTAAATAATTTTGCCACAGATGCGTGGTTTGTATGCTCAAAAACGTCCATGTTGAGTAGATAGGATTTTGAACTGGATTCTGAATTTAGAGCTCCAATTATGACGTTGGCAACGTATCTGAAAAGCAGATATATATCTATTAAAAATTGCATGAATTCTTATGGAATTTTTATTTACCTTCCAACACTATCTGTAGACTCATCAATTGAAACCCATATATAATTTTCACCGATTTCCTCCCGAATTGACTTAATTCTTTCTTCATATAAAACAGGTAAATAGTTCTTCCTTAACGTAGATTCGCTTGGCATAGATTTGGTTGAAATTTCCTCCAAAAATTGGCGAAATGCAGGATTATTAAGTTTATTTAGAGGAATGTCTGCAGCCACTAGTGCGTAACACAGTTTTTTATTAAATTCACTTAAATTGTTACTTGTATTTTCCAAACTTCCAATGGTAGATGGTAGCAAAGCCTGTCTTTTGTTTGCTTTTAATGAAGCGCACTTAGCATGTTTGTTGGTAGAGAGATGTTGAGTAACTTGAAAACGTTTATTAGCCGTAACTACACCTTCACACCAGCGCCGGATTTAGACCTTACGGGCCCCTAAGCAAATTTTATAGTGCGGGCCCCCTATTTTTTTTCTTGTACGATACAAGCACAATGGGAACGGGGATTGAACAAAGAAACCCATTTTTTACATTTTACAAATTTATTCACATAGATTCAGATTATACAAAGTTATAAAAGTAGATTAGAAGTTATAAGTACAGATATAAGATACTTAATAATATAATAATATTAAGAGCGTAGGCGCAATTTTTGACACCAATGTTTTTTAAATGCATTCGTTTTTTTCGAATCCTAAAAAAACTACCTACTTAAGAGTCTTAAGTACAATTGCGACTAGCGATATGATATTTTTGCAATATACAAATTAATACGGTACCTAGTTTCTAAATGGGCAGAATGGGCTTCCGTCTAATTTTCCTTTCAATGAATTCTTTGATGATGTCTTCGTGTTTGACTTGTTTTAAGACGTCATTTTCAATGCTCAGTAGAGACAAAAAGTTCAACCTATCCTCCGTCATGCTAGTCCGCAGACGATTTTTTATTAGCTTCAACTTGGAAAATGATCTCTCTGCTGAACTATTTGTGATCATTAGCGAAAGACACATTCTCAATGTAATCTCTAAATTAGGGAAGCAATTTTTTAAATTGTAGTCAAACAAAAGTTGGTACATCCACCTTTCTCTACTTATAGTTTCCTTTTTCCTTTCGTATTCCTCATTGAATTGCATGGAAAAATGTTTAAATTGAATTAACTCATTCCCTAAATTGTCGTCTAAGTCATTTCTGTATATTTGTAACAATTTCTTACTCGCTGCCAACATCTCTTCATCACTGAGTTTGTCTAGATTGTTCAAAAATCCAAAACGTTCATAGACAAGTTTGTAAGCTTCAAGTCTCTTCCTGAGTTCAGTATCAAGATTGTCTATTACAGGTATGAAACTTTGAGTCCGAAACGTATCTGATGGTCCTAACTCAATTTCAGGAGCTTGGGCACAATCATGAGGAGCTAAACGTACATTAGTTTTACGTTTGCGCTTTGTATTTATTTCATACTCTGTGCAGTTAGTTGATTTGTGTGCTTTTTCCTCGTAATCTTTGAAGCAGTCTCGTTTACTTTGTATAAAACGCTTCAAAGATGCCAGAGTTGAGGCAGCTGTGTTCACGTCTAGCCTAGGATTCTGGAGGGTTTCGTTAGTATTGTTAACTTGGCCCAAAATATCAACCGAAAATACTGTATAGAACCCAGTTTCCATTGTTAACATTTGGTTGTACAAACCTAGGGCAGTAATTCGAGATTTATTGTGTTGTTCTTCATCTTCAGAAATTTCAAAAAGTGCGTTTTTAATTTCTGTGTAACCCCGCAAAAGGGCTTTTATAGCATCTGCTCGGCATGACCACCGAGTTGTGGTTATTCTCTTCGGTACTAGAACACGATCACGATTACCATTTTCTTTTTTAGTCAAACAGTCGGTCAGAATCTCGTACCTCCGAGTTGAAGCAGTGAAAAAAACAAAAAGTTCTTCCAAAAAATCAAAAAAACTTATGGCACTTAAACAGCAACCGGCTGCAGATTGCACAACCAGATTGAGTGAGTGTCCTGCGCAAGGTACCCAAACTGCCAAATCATTTTTTTCAATTACTAATGCTTGCAGCCCATTATACTTTCCACTCATTGAGGAAGCGTTGTCGTAAGACTGGCCGCGGCAGTTTTTAATGTCCAAATCATTTTCTTTCATGAAATTTTCTAAGCTTTGAAACATATCTTTAGCCTTATGTCCCTGGTTAGGCATGAAGGTTAAAAATCTTTCTACAGGTGTATAATCTTCAAGGTATCTAAAAATCAAAGTAAGCTGATCTAAATGGCCTTCGTCTGGAGTGGAATCAAGAGATACTGAATAATATTTAGATTGTTTGATACGAGCAATAATCTCATTGAAAACTCGTTTGCCAATTATTTGTAAAATCTGTTCACAAATTGTTGATGATAAATAATTAGTGTGACCACTTCCTCGGTTTCCATGACTTTTAATGTGATTGTTTAGAAACTCGTCGTACTCAGCTACAAGCTCTAAGATTCCTAAGTAATTGCCATTTTTTGGCGACCCAAGAGTTTCATTCTCACCTCGAAATGCCAGGCCTCTTTCACTGATGAAAACTATCACACTTATTATTCTTCTTAGAACTTCTGTCCAATATTTAGCTAAGTCCTCAGCTTGTTGACTAAGTTGTTGATCTATACGGCCAATAGCTTTAGATCGTCTTGAATAAACAATTACCGCATTCAAGTGATTTTTTGTGGTTTCATGTTCAGTCAAACGAGATCCAGCATTTCTCCAATCACAAAATCCACCATGCGTAAACTGTGACTGTGATGAGGAAAACATTTTACAAACGACACAGTACAAAGTACCATTGATGGGAGAAAAACACAACCAAGAACGTTTTATGGTCTCGCCGTTTTGGCAGGGTCTCACAAAATAGTTCGTTTGGCACTTTCTAGTAACACTTTTGTCATTATTTTTATCGGGATAAACTTGTTTAAAAGACTTGCTTTCAAATACTTTACTGTCGCAGTTTTGAAGATGTTCATGATCCATTTTGATGCAACTTTCAATGTCATTAGAGGTGAGCACATCCGGCCACATGCCAATATCATTTCCCAAGAAAACATTTCTTTTAGAAACATCAAGGCCAGGATTATGTGCAGATTTTTCTAAATTTTTAGATTTCGGTATTAAAGTTTCTCTTAATATCCCTCTTGGATTTTCTTCAGCCTAGAGAAAATATTAATATTACTATAAAATATGAAATGACTTAATTTTTTTATGTTTGATAGTAGGTAATTATGTTTTTAACACTTGACAGCTTCTAGCCGTAATAGTATAGTATCTTACCATTACCATTTCCTCGTCTTGGAAGATATTGTGCTGGCTAGAGGTTTCAGTGGAGGTAGAAGGTGTGTCTTCATCTACATCTAGGCCTACTCTGCTTTTAAGATTACTAGATGAATCAGGCTTACACTTTATCATGTAGTCGGTTAAACGGCGTGATTTAGCTAAAATTTCTTCAATCTTTTTCCCTTTTTCTTTTGCAATCTTTCTCTTTGCACTTCCACTTTTGAACATTTCTTTCCCTTTATGCCGATTAGTTTGTATTTTGTGGCGGTCCATTTTGATATTGTTATTTATTAAACAACTATTACACCAAAAACACTTTCTAAATACAATACACGACTCTGTCTTTACAAAATGTCTAACACTTCAACCCGATGTCACGTAACTAACGCCAAGGTCGCCAAGTCAAAACTGCCTAATCACAGCCGCGTCTACAGGCTTATATTCTCGTGACCGTATGCCTAGAAATTTCGAGATGCATTCTCCAGTTCATTCCAGTTTAATCGCGAACCACACGAGCGCTCTGGGTGATTCATCATGGCACTAGGACATTCTGATACGCAACACAGTGGCGTAACAATATATTTTTTATATTTTTTTACTTGTGGTGCGGGCCCCTTTGTGGTGCGGGCCCCTAAGCAGCTGCTTATGTTGCTTATGCTTAAATCCGGCGCTGCTTCACACACCGTGCAGTACAAAACTAGATCGTCGGTGGTAAAAACACTAAATTCGCGTACATAGCTCCGAAGCACAACACCCGCAGCTCTTTTTTCTTTGCCCATGTTTTCAATTCAAAATTTTCAAACGAACTGACCCAGCTTTTGTAATAAATTCAGTAGGTACTAAAGATATTTCCTAAAATTTACCACCCCTAGTCTTCTTAACTAAGCTATTGGCTATGTAGGTAGAAACAGGTATTAAATTTGCAATTGGAAAGTACAAACACGTGTCTAATCCGCTAACCCTTGTCTGACAGATATTCTTAAATATGAGTATGTAACTGTACATACTTCAGTATTTAAGTATCGTCTTAAGCAGGATATAAACTTGGCCGACAATACAAAACGAGTACTTAGAAGACATAAAAGGTTGAAATATTCTAAAATATCGATTTTTTGGGGTTTGAATTCCATAAAATACAAGTTTTTAATTTTAGTTGCTCCAA
>JABXWE010103644.1:0-12930 GCA_014611495.1 Limonius californicus | reverse complement strand
AAACAAAACTCTCGCAAGTTGTACAAAAATAAAAAAACTACTCTGTCAGAAGAGAAACTTCCTTTTTCAGGTAGGTCCTGGCTCACACTCATTTTTGATTAAAAGCGTTGCCAACTCATAACCTGAAAAGACCTAAGTTCTCCTAGAATAAGGCTCTAACACTCCCCCATATTGTAAGGGAACTTTTAAACATTCAAGTTTTTTTTTCTTTATTATATGAATCAAATCATACCTAAATTAGCCCTTAAATTTTCAAACTTACAAGTGGGCAAGGTTTGGTTAGAATGTCTGCTGTCTGTTCATCAGTAGGAACAAATTGAACTTTAATTTCTTTATTTTCGTATTTTTCTCTGATAAAGTGAAAACGGACATCTACATGTTGTACGTTTATGAAATGAGGGATTTTTCACCAATTTTATCGCAGTTTGGTTGTCCACGCACAAACACACCTCTTTTACTTTTTCGCCCACTTCACATAAGGAATTCTTAATCCACGTACCTTCTTTGGTGGCTTCTGATGCTGCCACATACTCTGCTTCTGTGGTAGACAGAGTGACACATTTTTGTCGCTGGCTGGTCCAGGTGATTGTCCCGTTGCCCATTTTTAATACGTATCCGGTTGTCGATTTTCTTGTTTCGACGTCTCCGGTGAAATCCGCATCGGAGTAGCCAAAAAGCTCATCGGTGCTGTTGTACATAATTCCCAAGCGTTTCGTGGCTTATAAATATTTTAAAATTCGTTTAACAGCATTTACGTGTGAAACATTCGGATTGATTTGATAACGGCTAACCATGTTTACTGCGTACATTATGTCCGGTCTTGCAGTAATGGCAGCAAAAATTAAACACCCGACGGCTTCACGGTAAGGAAACTTAACATCCTTATATTTATCCGATTCACACGATTGATAAGGATTTGCATTCGGATTGCAAGGATTATTGCACGGTTTAGCTTCACTCATGTTAAATCCTTTAATAATTTTGTCAATAAAATTTTCTACATGAATGAACACTGTTCGATTTATTTTATCGATTTCAATATGAAGTCCCACAAAGTATTAAGTATTTGGGCTCCGTTAACCTAAGGCCGCACTACAAGTAGGTAGCGGGTAGCTTGGAGGCTAGATGGTAGAGGATAGTGAATAGAGGGTGGATATACTCCGGCCGCACTGCCTGATGGAATAATCTAGATACCAAGGTAGATTCTAGTGTGAAACTGTCGGTCATGCGTTGAACAGTCCCTCTCAAAATTTTCCAAAATATTTCTTCTTTGTGGTAGTCCCTTCCTCAGATATATGATGAGCATTAATAGGAGGTCGTGGATGCAGAGTACAACTTGGACAGAGACTGTGACGGTGAATTTCTGCGAGTTTATAAGAAGATGAGAAATTAGCCAGATAAATTTTTTAATTATGCACGGATGAGTGTACAGCCTTTTGATCATCTTCTAAGTAAAGTCCACGACAAATTGGAGAGAACGTCCACAAATTTCACAGAAGCAATTTCTGCAGAACAGCGCGTGATTCTAACAGTAAGGTTAGTTCTATTTATATTCTTCTTATTATTTTATTTATTTGTTGTACATAATAATACAACCATGTTTTGTATGACAGAAAGGAGTTTATTATCTATAATTTCTGAAAGAAATAAAAATTAAAAAAACCAGTATGGTATTTATTCAAAATTCAAATTTATGAATAATAGTATAATATTATTATAATTATAAAAATTCCATTGGCGTTAAATTGGTGTACATCGGTTGTGGTGCAGGAGATGGAGTAGATGAAGTTTGATATTGAACACTGTCAGCAGATATAGATGATGCAGAGGGTGGACGATAGTACTGCGATGACTGCTGATACGGCGTCGTCATTCCTGTTCCATTACTGATTCAGTCTCTGATTGCACCTGAACCTGACTGCATTTGCTCATACTCTGCCAAAATCAAAATTTGAATTTTTGACCGAAGCCGGAGTTTTTGCATAAGAGTAAATTCCTGCGTGTATGGAAGCAGACTTTTGAAAAATAGCAGATCTGGGTTGTCGTCTTCACTGATTCCCCTCTCGAGTAGCTCTATCTTCCGTCTCTCAATATCGAGTATTTCTCCGCCTCTACTTTGTATGGATCCTTCGGTTCCGGCGTTCAGTTTTCGTTTATTGATATTAGCTCTTCTGGTACGAAAATCAACCTTCTTCCAGTTTGTGAGTTGCCTTCGTCCGTGTTAAGAACCGGTTTTGCCTTTGAAGTTCCTGGCTGACCTGCCGAAGCAACTGGTTTGTCTGCCATTGCCAAATCAGACATTATAGTAGTGTCAGTGTCGTTCTCGGATAGTACTACTTCTGATACAGACGAATCCTGAAAATTGTCTGCATCAAAACCGTTATTTTCGGCCATAGATTGATCGGACAATTCTGAGGCTTGTGTCGAAGCTAGGCTGTCCTCCCTTGCATCGTATGAGGGCATCGAAACATCCCCAAGGAACAAAAGCTGGTTGTAAAATACCCATGTGCTTGTGGTTTTGGTGCATTCACCACTTCCAGATCTTGGTTTATCCAACTCACGCAGCTGTGACATAAAGTAAGCGCGGAGATTCTTCCATCTGTTTTTGGCAGTATTCACTGAAACAGAACAAAAACTCTAGTGTAGTTATGAATGTAAAGAACAAAGGTTTTACTTTTGAATGAAATTTTGTGTTAAATATTAATTATTATTGTTATTTTCCTTCCAGGTTCCTGGCAACTAGGGGCTCATTTACTTCATTTCAAAATGGGAAAGAAAACAGCATCGGAAATCATTATTGACACATGTATGGTTTTATGGAATGAGTTGAAAGATTGCAGATAAGTTCTATGAAAAATGGAATTTTCCTAATTGTATTGGGTACATTGATGGAAAGCATACAAGAATGAGAACCCCTTCTAAGAGTGGATCAACATATTATAACTACAAGCAATTTTTCTCCATTCTTCTTCAAGCAGTTGTGGATGCCAACCGCAAACTAATTGCTATTGAGATAGGTACTCCAGGGAGGCAAAGTGATGGTGAGAATTTTCAGACGTCTTCTCTCTTCCCTCGACTAAAGGCAAATGAACTACATGTTCCAGAAGACAGATATCTCCCTTTTACAGATGCAGAAGCGCCATTCCATGGCAAGAAGACTATGCTCTTCCGGAAAACATCATTCGTCAACACAACAAGAACCAAAATAATGTGGCATAGTTGGTGTATTTTATTATTAATGAACACCTTGTATATTTGTACATCTTTTATGAAATGTATTTAATTACGAAAATAGAGACACATTAAGATAATAAACACAAAATTTTACCTACCATCAACGCCAACTTCTGCCCATAACGATTTGAGGATTTTAGAATTCTTCCGCAATTCGTCTGCGGGGTCCCATATTGCTTTCTCCTGTAAACGGCCGAGATCAGCATTTCCTCCGTGATTGAACGGGTGGTGGCTAGCTACAATTATCAAACACGACTGATTCCCTTGCTACTCGCTAGGCTAGTTGGGTAGGTTGGAGGGAGCAATGCGGCCGGTGCCAATGCGGCAGCATGTGACGGAAACGTACCTCGCGGGTTACTCGGTGGGTTGCTTGGCGAGTCGCCACCCACCACCCTCCAGGTAAACAACTTCTACTGCGGCCGCACCTTTAAAGTCACTTCGAATGCACTTTTGAGTTTATTCGCGATTTTGTTCAAAATTTCGGTTTGTTTAGTAATAATCGTCATCAACGTAGGTATATCACGAGTATGACAAGTTCATTATTATAATTACCGGTAAAGACGCACGTGTGTTCGCGGTGCTGGAAACCGAATTTCTCCAAGAATTGACTGAATTTTTGATTCCAACATCGCGGAGATTGTTTCAATCCGTACAATGATTTTTTCAATCTGCAATATAAGTTTGTCTTTATCATCAACCCTGGCGGGGGTTCCATGTAAACTTCCTTCTCGAGTTCCCCGTACAGGAACGCTGTTTTTATATCGAACTGCAGCAGTTTATAATTTTCTTTGACTGTAATTGCCAATAAAATTCGAATAGAATTGTACCATACCTCGTGGTTGGTGAATACGTTTCGTGATAATCGATTCCTTCGACTTGAGTGAAGTCTTTTGCACACAGTCGCGGTTTGTATCTGTCCGATTTTCCATTCAGCAACGATTTAATCTTAAAAACCCACTTCGAAACGGGTTTCTTGTTGGGAGGAATACTCACCATTTCCCAGGTGTTATTTTTCTCCAAGGCCTCTAGTTCTTCTTTAACCCTCCAGTACACGGGTGGTGCAAGTGTTACACGAGCGCACGGGTTGGGTCTCAGAGACAAAAAATTAAAGTAGGTGTAAAAAAATGTTTATTCAATTCTATGAGGATGTTGTTATTGCAAATGGTAATAGAGGCATTTCAAATCGCTATTATCATGCGAAATTCCTTGCAAAGTTCTTCAAAACAAATCCATAAGTTAATACGTACGACACTGCTAAATATGCATACTTTTATTTAGAACAACTTAAAAAATATCATAAATCAACTTAAATCAACAACAGTATATGTTTGTAATACTAAAAGGTGCAACTTAAAGTATTTTTCAAAAAGTAGTTAAAAAAATACCAAAATATTTACTTGCGAAGGAACTGTTCGTATTGAAACTAAAATTGTGTTAATTCTTGGGATATTAATTTTTCACTATTTTCATCGAATTTCACATTTCGAGCTATTTCTATTTTTCGTGTCTTGCTGTCGCCATCATATCCAACTAACAGCACAATTTTTTGCTCTTTGGTTGCAATTTTCTTCGTTGTTCGTCAGGGACATGCATATACGCAATACATCCGAAAACTCTGTTGTAACCAATCTCAGACTTAGTTTTGGTCCACATTTCGAAAGGTGTAGAATTTGGTTCAATCGAGTTCGATGTCCTGTTCAAGATATAGGTGGCTGTGCCCATATATGAAGAGGAAGATCTTTGGTGTACAACATAGCTCGGGCACTGTCTACAATTGTCCGAATCTCACGCTCCGACTTTCCGTTCTGCTCTTGCCAGTATGGTGTGCTAGTTTCAAAAATCACCCCTTTATCAGCCAAAAACTCATTGAATTCCGATTTACGTACTCGCGACACATATCAGTTCGTAAAACTTTTATACTGTAGCCGAATTTATTTTTACACAAATTATAGAATTTTCTGAAACAGTCCAAAGTGTCCGATTTGTGTTTCACAAAATACACGGTTCGGAAGTTGGTTCGATCATCTTTGAACAATACGAAATACAGAGCCCCACTTACCGATTCTACAGACATAGGCCCACATAAATCCGAATGAATGAACTCCCACGGCTTATAATCCCGTTGTGGTGTACTTTTATACGACATTTTGTGTTGTTTGCCATTCTGCCATCCTTCACAAACGAAACTGTCACAGCCGTTCACCTTTACACCGCTTATAAGTCCTTTCGAGATCACATTTTTGATCGTTTTTACATTAACGTGGCATAAACGCTCATGCCATGTTTTTAAGTGTGCGCTTACCGACACATTTACTTCCGTTACTTCGTTTAACTCGGAATATCAGCTTATACAACTTGTTGGACTGTCGAATTCCGGTCAACACCAGCGTTTTTCCTCTGTAGATTTTCGCATTTTAATGTTCTTTCTCGATTCTCATCCCCTTCTTAGTGATGGCACCTTCCGAGAATAGATTTTTCTTCAAATCTGGGATGTACCATACATCGTTCAGTTCACTATTTACCCAGCGATTTTCTAACCAACATTGCACGTTGATTGTTCCGACACCCTTCACTTTGAGTGGCCGTTACCTAGCTTTACACTGAACGTCTCCACTTCCGTTAATGACGAAAATATGTCTTTATGATTATGCGCCGATGCGCCAGAATCTAGGTAAAATTCAAATTCTGCATTTATTTGAGTAGCGATCACATTTTCATTACCCTCATTGGTGGATACGCGATGCTTACGTACACGTTCACACACTATTCTCAAAGGAGTTTACGAATTGTCTGATTAAATAGGACGAACAGAAGAATTAATACAATGAGCAATTATTGATTTTAGTATAACACTTTATTAACTGATCACGATGGTATAAGAATGATACAATACAGGAGCAGGCGACAGATAAAGGTCTGCTCTCTGCGAATGATAAAATAGTAATTTTTGATTACAAGAATCACATAACATAGTAGCAGGCGACAGATAAAGGTCTGCTCCCTGCGAATGTTCAAATAGTAATAATAAATGGAGCCTCCGAAGAGGGCGAAGAAATTTTCTAAAACTACAAACTAAACCTTAGAACAAGAACCGCCCCACGCTATTGTCAGCTAATAAATCTTACGCAAATCTATACCATGTGTCCGTTAGGAACCCGCACATGGCCCAATAACTAAATTATTACCAGCACTGACAGTAATGTTGTCCGAAGAGTGGACCTTCACGTGGGGCCCTTCGGTCCACGTGTGTCGGCAAACTCAAACATATACAAAAATGAAAGATTATTGTTGGGAACCGAACACTCAGTTTCTTGTCCAACCGTAAACGCGGCACTTTGCTTATCACTTCGACTTTTACAATCACTGTTTTTGTTTTTTCGCGGTAACCGGCAATTACGAGCGTAGTGACCCTTTTGATTACAGTTGAAACACGTCACATGTGATTTTCCTCCCTGTTTTTTCTTGTTTGGATTCGAATTCCCGCTTGAATTTGAACTTGTAGTCACTAGTGCGGTTTCGTTGACTTCACTTCAGTGGCGGTTAGTGACTTTTCTTCATCCACCAATCTAACTGTCAAATTCTGTAATGTTTGTTTATCATCCGATAAGGATAGCCATGCTTGCCTAAACGTTCTATACTTCGCTGGTAACGTACCAATAATTTTCGTAATAACATTTCGCTGATATTGTCGCCTGTCTCTCTGATTCGTCTGCCCAAACTCTCAATTTTGGCAATGTGTTGCGCAACCGTGTCTCCTGAATTCATCTTGTAACAATGAAATTCCTCATGAATTAACATTTTGTTGGTTTCGGTTTTTAAAGCATAGACCCTGTCTAGCTTATCCAAAATTTCTTTGGATGTTTCACAGTTCTCAACATTCGAAATTTGAGATCCATTCCATTGCAGCAGTTATTAAGCACATGGCAATGGCATGCTTTTTAATCCAGGTGCTGCTTACTTCTTCTGTCTTTGCGGCTCCCGGTTGTTTAGCCGTCCCGTTGGCTATATCGAACACCCCTTTGGCCTTTAAGGCACATTTTATTTGTAAACGCCACTGTTGGAAATTTTTCCCGTCGAATTTCGTAATGGAAAAATCCACAGAAAACTTAAGATGATTGGAACTTCTCTTGGTGGATCCAATGGTTTCGTGCGGAGAAAGTTTCATAATGATATCTTCACAGCTGATAGGATAAATTTGTTCATCTTCCTTCATAACAAACGTTTCAGTTTTACTCATTTTCTTGAGATACTTCACTTCATAATTATTTCTTGACTTTTTTGCTTTTATTACTAGCGCTACAAAAAACAGTTTTGTTTTTTCTCCCATGCACTGAACTAACAGATAATCGCCTTCCTCAATATTTTCATCTTCAATCCTTGCTTCTAATTGGCTAGCAGCTAATTCATCTTCCACCTCATCGCTAGCTAAGTCATTTAACGGCACTTTTGTTGCATCTTCGTCACTACTACTGTCAAAAAATGTTTTCGTAACTTTCTGCTTCTTTGATTTAAATGTTTTTGTTAAATTCTGCTTCTTATTACCTTTTTTGTCTTTAATCATCTGTATTTCTGGCGTATCAGTTATAATACGGGATTTTCCTATTCTATTCGCATTGTTTTGGTTTTTCGTTCACCGGCTTTCGGAAAAGGCCTAATTGTATCAGGTGTTACTCGCACAATTTCCAGTGGCACAGAAGAAGTCTCCTCGACACCATCGATATTGCTAGTTGAAGCACCTGTTTCTGGAGTCTAATTTTTAACAGGTAAAGGTCTATTTGTTACGTTGGATGAAATAAAGGCTAATTGCCTATCTGAACTTCGATATTGAATCGTTATTATTCCAGACTTAATTTTTTCTCTCATGAAGTGGAATTTTATGTCTACATGTTTTAAGCGAGTGTAGAACTCGGGATTCTTGCTGCCTTTAACAGCCGATTGATTATCTTCATACAAAATTACTCAAACAAAATTTTCTACAATTTTTAAATCATTCAGCAAGTATCGAAGCCAACATGCTTCACTTATTGCCATACTTAGAGCCACATACTCGATCTCAGTCGATGACAGAGCGACAATTGATTGTTTCCGGGATGACCACGAAACAGTGGTACCAAAGTTGATTTTCGGTCTACTCTATCACCGGCCCAGTCCGCATCTGCAAAACCTTCAATGTCATTTTTGCTTATATTTTTACCAAAAACTAAGTTTAAATTTAAAGTTCCTTGAATGTATCTTAAAACTCTTTTCAACGCCTGCCATAATTCTTGGTTGGCGCAGGATTGATAACTACTTAAAATACTTATAGAAATGGATAAATATGGTCTAGAACATAGCATTGCATACATGAGACTACCTATTCACATTCTACAATTTTTCTCCATTTCAGGATTCTCAGATTGATCTCTATTTAGGATATCATGTTTAAAATTAATGTCCATAGGGGTTTTAGAAGGCTTATAGTTTTGCATGTTAAATTTTGATAAATTTTTTTCAGGTACTTAATTTGTTTGGTTTATTGATAGCACGCCCCTTTTAACATCTTGCGAGATGACCATCCCTAAGAAATGTTTTACCGGACCTAAATCCTTCATTTTAAAATTTTCATTCAGAATGTCATTACATTACATCATGAAACTTTTCGTACCAATTTTTAGGCGACATTGTGAGCCCGTATAAGGACTTTCTTAGCTTACAAATAGTATTCTTTTTTTCATTAAAACCTTTTGGAAGTGAAATATATACACCATCCTATATATCGCCATACAAAAAGGCACTACAAACATCAAGCTGATGTACAGGCATTTTTAGGTTATTACCTATTGCTAATAAAAATCTTACTGAAGGTAATTTAACTACAGGGCTATAAATGTCCGAAAGAGACATACCACTTTGCTGAAAACCTCTTGCCGCTAAACGTGCACTAAACTATTATTTTCATCTCTCTTTCTTTTAAACACCCACCTACACTCAATGACCTTTTATTGGTTTACCTACACACACCCACGTTTTGTTTTCTTCTAAGGCGCTAATTTCTCTCTCAACCGCTTCTTTCCACTTTTCTGCTTCATTACTTGACATTGCTTCGTTATACGTTGTAGGCTCTTCATCTTTGAAAATGGTCAATAAACGTGTGTCTTGATCTGCATCCCAAAAATCTTCATAGTCGTTTAATCTCATTGGCGTTCTTGTTTATCTTCGTAAATTATATCTACCTGTTTTCCTCTTGATTGTTTTCTTCCGAAAAACTGTGGTAAGACCCTTCTTGATTTATTTCATTTCTATCTCATTTTCAGTAATATTTTCGTTTTCCTTTTTTTCAACTAGGGTGAATGCGCCCGTTGTCGGCCACTTAAGAAATTTTTTGACTTTACTTATCTGTCATATTAAGAATTACTAACATTTTTATTGTTGTGACACCATAATTAAAAAGATTGAAATATAGAGATTTGATAAAAAGTTATTGCAAAAGCTTTAAATAGAGTTTTAGGTGTCAAATAAAATAAAATGTTTAAAAGTGTATTTTTCCCTATTTTCGGCCATCAAAGGCCAATTACCGGCCGCGGTTTGACCAGTTTTCGACAGGTTGGCCGAACAAACCCGAATAAGCGGCCACTAGTATTTTCGGCGATGTTTTGGGGTGCTCTTATGGTTTGGGCTAGGTGAATGGGTAAAAGTAAAAATGATTGACAGGTAAAAAACAGTTTAATGGTATATAATAGGCATATTACTATAAAAACAAAATACAAACTAAGTTCTTTATTGGCTTATCAATTTAAATTATCTGCACAAATCACATTTATAGTCTTTAGTAGCGGCAACTTCATATGTTAAATCACATAACGGCGTGCATTTTAAGTGATACCAGCAGTAGCAATAATCACAGCCGATATTTTTATCAAGCTCATTATCTGTGTCACTATTAAGATCATCCTCACATAAGGTACATTTCAATGGCTCTTTCTCGATTGTTGTGACAGTTTCGTCCTCGGTTTCGTCAATTACTTCCATGGTATTTTCCTTATTGTTATGGGATTTTCTTTCAACCTTTTTAGTAGTCTTCTTTGTTTTTTTCCCAATTTCTTTCTGTTTTTTATTGGCTTCTCTCTGCTCCTTTCTTAATTTTATTTTTTCAAGTTTCTCTTTTTTTTCCCGTTCCTTCTTCAAATAGTAATTTCGCCAAGCTTGGGACGATATCGCGTTTGGTAGCTTTTCTTTTGGCGTTTTGGTTTGTGACTTCTTCATGGCTTCTGGAAAACGCAGATGATTATCAAAAGGATCGACACCTTTTTCTAATGCCCTATTTGCAGGAAGAACTCTATTCTCTTGATCTGATATTATTCCATCTCTATTATTTTCTGTCTCATGTTCGGTGGTCACTATTTGTTTGTGGAGGTCTTCAGATTCCCCCTCTTTCTCTTCCTCTATTTTCCGTTGTTCTACTCTATCTTGTGGTACTATTTCTACTTCCGATTCAACATCATATACCTTTTTTGCTATGTTTTCATTTTTATCATTTATTTTTGGATCATCTGGCATGTCATAATCTGTAATTGTGTCATTATGGCCCAGAACTTCATTTAAATCAGTCCCTTCTGGTGCTTCTATTATGTCATAATCTGTTATTGTGTTATTATTGCCCTTAACTTCCTTTATATCAGTTTCTTCTGGTGCTTCTATTATGTCATAATCTGTTATTGTGTTATCATTGCAGCCCTGAAATTCATTTTCCTGATCTGATATTTGAACCTGCAGCCCATCATTTTCAACACTATTCATTACTTCTGTCACTCTCTCAGATTCATCAATGATAATATCCTGGATGTGATGGATTGTTACAGCATCTAAAGGAATCATAGTGCCAATTGATATTTCCTGATGTTTTGGTCTTAACTCGTTTATTTCATTATAAATTACTTGAACGTTAATACCATAATCATACAACTTGGCTTCTATTTTCTTAATAACATTTTTTGCAATTTCTAGATCAGAATCAGCTATATGGACATTATCAGCAGACTCTCCTGATTTAGAAACAGGTTTCTGCAGTTTGTTTTCTAAAGTGTTCTTTACGCATTTTGTATAGTCAACATTTTCTGGGTCAAGGGGAAATAACCCGCATTTGCGAAACCCGTTTTTAATCTGACTTGCAGTATTGGTTCCTTGCAATGTTTCTTCAAAGAGGGTACAGAAATTTAGTTTATTGACACATGAGTTAACATTCTCGGGACGACTTAGCCAACTCCTGACGGTAGTTTTCCACCCCTGTTTGAGAGGTTTGAATACACTCACGTCCGCAGGTTGAAGCATATGAGTGGTATTGGGTGGAAGGGCATAAAGAATGATTCCGTTGGCATCACAAAATTCACTAAGTGGAAGTGACATGTGACTTTTATGGCCATCAATAAACACAATAACGGGTTTCGGGATATTTTTCTGTATGAGCCATTTATTAAAATCGTTCGCAATATAGTCGAAAAATGTTGCAGACGTCATCCATCCGTTTTCCGACTTTCCCAATATCCATGTGGGTGGCATACTTTCTACCAGTGTCCTGGGAGGTCGAATGTACGGAAACACTACAAATGGTGGGCATACGTCCCCGTCGGCATTAAATATTAAAAATACAGTAATGTTTTCTTTCTCTTTCCCGCTCGTAATAATATATAAGTTTTTCCAACCCTTTGGGGCTAGGACTTTGCCTGTTTTCGGGCATAGGGCAAAGCCAGACTCATCCCCATTGAAGACCCTTCTTGGGTCTTTCATAACATCCGCCAGATTATTACTTTCTACGTAGAGTTTTAGGTCCTGGAACCATTTTTTAATCGACTCCTCCGTAACTAGGGCGCGTGCCTTATTAATTGCCTCTGCCTCCCTGAGCGAAATCTCTGGGTGACGCTTAAGAAAGTTCTGATACCATTTCTGACCGGGCTGTTTATTCCTAAACAAATGCAGTTTTCCCATGTCTGTCGCAATTTTAGTGACTGTGTCAATGAGTTCGCTTTTCTTTATAGGAAAACCACATTTCGCGATGTCCAGTAACCAGTTCGCAATTTTTAGCTCCCCTTCTCTTGTCATGATTGGAGGCGGTCCTGTTTTCCTTATAGAATTCTCTGAAGATTTTCCTTTTAATTTGTCCTGAATTGTTGTTCGGGGTACTCCAAATGTACGACTTGCTTCCCTAACACTTACGTTGTTTTCTCTAATTTCAGAAAGTGCTCTTTTTAAAGCATCTCCTGAATAAGAAAAAAAGTTCTCTTATGCGATTTCTTGGGGGTTTGCTTCTGCACTTTCTCATGTTTTCTGTTCCTAGCCATCTGAAAAGGAAAAAGAAGGAAGATGGACACTAGTTCTACCTAAATATGTTGACGAAAAAAGGTCTCTTTCTCGACCACCAAAATTACATGGATTTTAAATGAGAGGACGAAAACCAGTATCATCCCTCCTGTTTTCGGCCACTGAATGCTTTATATTCATATTTCGCGCGCATTTGTAAAATAAGTAAGTGGCCGAAAACTGGCACTGGCTTTCTGTAGAGATGCTTAAAGCAAGTGTAACAAAGTAAGAAAGACAATGTGAGGTGGTAATAATAAAAGAGACATCAACACCTGGGAATTTTTTTCCGGTTTTCGGCCACCCTGGCCGAGAATCAGACCCCTGATTTTATTGCCCCCAGTTCACCGGCCACCTAACCAACAA
>JABXWE010103643.1:0-14866 GCA_014611495.1 Limonius californicus | reverse complement strand
TGATACAGACGAATCCTGAAAATTGTCTGCATCAAAACCGTTATTTTCGGCCATAGATTGATCGGACAATTCTGAGGCTTGTGTCGAAGCTAGGCTGTCCTCCCTTGCATCGTATGAGGGCATCGAAACATCCCCAAGGAACAAAAGCTGGTTGTAAAATACCCATGTGCTTGTGGTTTTGGTGCATTCACCACTTCCAGATCTTGGTTTATCCAACTCACGCAGCTGTGACATAAAGTAAGCGCGGAGATTCTTCCATCTGTTTTTGGCAGTATTCACTGAAACAGAACAAAAACTCTAGTGTAGTTATGAATGTAAAGAACAAAGGTTTTACTTTTGAATGAAATTTTGTGTTAAATATTAATTATTATTGTTATTTTCCTTCCAGGTTCCTGGCAACTAGGGGCTCATTTACTTCATTTCAAAATGGGAAAGAAAACAGCATCGGAAATCATTATTGACACATGTATGGTTTTATGGAATGAGTTGAAAGATTGCAGATAAGTTCTATGAAAAATGGAATTTTCCTAATTGTATTGGGTACATTGATGGAAAGCATACAAGAATGAGAACCCCTTCTAAGAGTGGATCAACATATTATAACTACAAGCAATTTTTCTCCATTCTTCTTCAAGCAGTTGTGGATGCCAACCGCAAACTAATTGCTATTGAGATAGGTACTCCAGGGAGGCAAAGTGATGGTGAGAATTTTCAGACGTCTTCTCTCTTCCCTCGACTAAAGGCAAATGAACTACATGTTCCAGAAGACAGATATCTCCCTTTTACAGATGCAGAAGCGCCATTCCATGGCAAGAAGACTATGCTCTTCCGGAAAACATCATTCGTCAACACAACAAGAACCAAAATAATGTGGCATAGTTGGTGTATTTTATTATTAATGAACACCTTGTATATTTGTACATCTTTTATGAAATGTATTTAATTACGAAAATAGAGACACATTAAGATAATAAACACAAAATTTTACCTACCATCAACGCCAACTTCTGCCCATAACGATTTGAGGATTTTAGAATTCTTCCGCAATTCGTCTGCGGGGTCCCATATTGCTTTCTCCTGTAAACGGCCGAGATCAGCATTTCCTCCGTGATTGAACGGGTGGTGGCTAGCTACAATTATCAAACACGACTGATTCCCTTGCTACTCGCTAGGCTAGTTGGGTAGGTTGGAGGGAGCAATGCGGCCGGTGCCAATGCGGCAGCATGTGACGGAAACGTACCTCGCGGGTTACTCGGTGGGTTGCTTGGCGAGTCGCCACCCACCACCCTCCAGGTAAACAACTTCTACTGCGGCCGCACCTTTAAAGTCACTTCGAATGCACTTTTGAGTTTATTCGCGATTTTGTTCAAAATTTCGGTTTGTTTAGTAATAATCGTCGTCAACGTAGGTATATCACGAGTATGACAAGTTCATTATTATAATTACCGGTAAAGACGCACGTGTGTTCGCGGTGCTGGAAACCGAATTTCTCCAAGAATTGACTGAATTTTTGATTCCAACATCGCGGAGATTGTTTCAATCCGTACAAAGATTTTTTCAATCTGCAATATAAGTTTGTCTTTATCATCAACCCTGGCGGGGGTTCCATGTAAATTTCCTTCTCGAGTTCCCCGTACAGGAACGCTGTTTTTATATCGAACTGCAGCAGTTTATAATTTTCTTTGACTGTAATTGCCAATAAAATTCGAATAGAATTGTACCATACCTCGTGGTTGGTGAATACGTTTCGTGATAATCGATTCCTTCGACTTGAGTGAAGTCTTTTGCACACAGTCGCGGTTTGTATCTGTCCGATTTTCCATTCAGCAACGATTTAATCTTAAAAACCCACTTCGAAACGGGTTTCTTGTTGGGAGGAATACTCACCATTTCCCAGGTGTTATTTTTCTCCAAGGCCTCTAGTTCTTCTTTAACCCTCCAGTACACGGGTGGTGCAAGTGTTACACGAGCGCACGGGTTGGGTCTCAGAGACAAAAAATTAAAGTAGGTGTAAAAAAATGTTTATTCAATTCTATGAGGATGTTGTTATTGCAAATGGTAATAGAGGCATTTCAAATCGCTATTATCATGCGAAATTCCTTGCAAAGTTCTTCAAAACAAATCCATAAGTTAATACGTACGACACTGCTAAATATGCATACTTTTATTTAGAACAACTTAAAAAATATCATAAATCAACTTAAATCAACAACAGTATATGTTTGTAATACTAAAAGGTGCAACTTAAAGTATTTTTCAAAAAGTAGTTAAAAAAATACCAAAATATTTACTTGCGAAGGAACTGTTCGTATTGAAACTAAAATTGTGTTAATTCTTGGGATATTAATTTTTCACTATTTTCATCGAATTTCACATTTCGAGCTATTTCTATTTTTCGTGTCTTGCTGTCGCCATCATATCCAACTAACAGCACAATTTTTTGCTCTTTGGTTGCAATTTTCTTCGTTGTTCGTCAGGGACATGCATATACGCAATACATCCGAAAACTCTGTTGTAACCAATCTCAGACTTAGTTTTGGTCCACATTTCGAAAGGTGTAGAATTTGGTTCAATCGAGTTCGATGTCCTGTTCAAGATATAGGTGGCTGTGCCCATATATGAAGAGGAAGATCTTTGGTGTACAACATAGCTCGGGCACTGTCTACAATTGTCCGAATCTCACGCTCCGACTTTCCGTTCTGCTCTTGCCAGTATGGTGTGCTAGTTTCAAAAATCACCCCTTTATCAGCCAAAAACTCATTGAATTCCGATTTACGTACTCGCGACACATATCAGTTCGTAAAACTTTTATACTGTAGCCGAATTTATTTTTACACAAATTATAGAATTTTCTGAAACAGTCCAAAGTGTCCGATTTGTGTTTCACAAAATACACGGTTCGGAAGTTGGTTCGATCATCTTTGAACAATACGAAATACAGAGCCCCACTTACCGATTCTACAGACATAGGCCCACATAAATCCGAATGAATGAACTCCCACGGCTTATAATCCCGTTGTGGTGTACTTTTATACGACATTTTGTGTTGTTTGCCATTCTGCCATCCTTCACAAACGAAACTGTCACAGCCGTTCACCTTTACACCGCTTATAAGTCCTTTCGAGATCACATTTTTGATCGTTTTTACATTAACGTGGCATAAACGCTCATGCCATGTTTTTAAGTGTGCGCTTACCGACACATTTACTTCCGTTACTTCGTTTAACTCGGAATATCAGCTTATACAACTTGTTGGACTGTCGAATTCCGGTCAACACCAGCGTTTTTCCTCTGTAGATTTTCGCATTTTAATGTTCTTTCTCGATTCTCATCCCCTTCTTAGTGATGGCACCTTCCGAGAATAGATTTTTCTTCAAATCTGGGATGTACCATACATCGTTCAGTTCACTATTTACCCAGCGATTTTCTAACCAACATTGCACGTTGATTGTTCCGACACCCTTCACTTTGAGTGGCCGTTACCTAGCTTTACACTGAACGTCTCCACTTCCGTTAATGACGAAAATATGTCTTTATGATTATGCGCCGATGCGCCAGAATCTAGGTAAAATTCAAATTCTGCATTTATTTGAGTAGCGATCACATTTTCATTACCCTCATTGGTGGATACGCGATGCTTACGTACACGTTCACACACTATTCTCAAAGGAGTTTACGAATTGTCTGATTAAATAGGACGAACAGAAGAATTAATACAATGAGCAATTATTGATTTTAGTATAACACTTTATTAACTGATCACGATGGTATAAGAATGATACAATACAGGAGCAGGCGACAGATAAAGGTCTGCTCTCTGCGAATGATAAAATAGTAATTTTTGATTACAAGAATCACATAACATAGTAGCAGGCGACAGATAAAGGTCTGCTCCCTGCGAATGTTCAAATAGTAATAATAAATGGAGCCTCCGAAGAGGGCGAAGAAATTTTCTAAAACTACAAACTAAACCTTAGAACAAGAACCGCCCCACGCTATTGTCAGCTAATAAATCTTACGCAAATCTATACCATGTGTCCGTTAGGAACCCGCACATGGCCCAATAACTAAATTATTACCAGCACTGACAGTAATGTTGTCCGAAGAGTGGACCTTCACGTGGGGCCCTTCGGTCCACGTGTGTCGGCAAACTCAAACATATACAAAAATGAAAGATTATTGTTGGGAACCGAACACTCAGTTTCTTGTCCAACCGTAAACGCGGCACTTTGCTTATCACTTCGACTTTTACAATCACTGTTTTTGTTTTTTCGCGGTAACCGGCAATTACGAGCGTAGTGACCCTTTTGATTACAGTTGAAACACGTCACATGTGATTTTCCTCCCTGTTTTTTCTTGTTTGGATTCGAATTCCCGCTTGAATTTGAACTTGTAGTCACTAGTGCGGTTTCGTTGACTTCAATGGCGGTTAGTGACTTTTCTTCATCCACCAATCTAACTGTCAAATTCTGTAATGTTTGTTTATCATCCGATAAGGATAGCCATGCTTGCCTAAACGTTCTATACTTCGCTGGTAACGTACCAATAATTTTCGTAATAACATTTCACTGATATTGTTGCCTGTCTGTCTGATTCGTCTGCCCAAACTCTCAATTTTGGCAATGTGTTGCGCAACCGTGTCTCCTGAATTCATCTTGTAACTATGAAATTCCTCATGAATTAACATTTTGTTGGTTGCGGTTTTTAAAGCATAGACCCTGTCTAGCTTATCCAAAATTTCTTTGGATGATTCACAGTTCTCAACATTCGAAATTTGAGATCCATTCCATTGCAGCAGTTATTAAGCACATGGCAATGGCATGCTTTTTAATCCAGGTGCTGCTTACTTCTTCTGTCTTTGCGGCTCCCGGTTGTTTAGCCGTCCCGTTGGCTATATCGAACACCCCTTTGGCCTTTAAGGCACATTTTATTTGTAAACGCCACTGTTGGAAATTTTTACCGTCGAATTTCGTAATGGAAAAATCCACAGAAAACTTAAGATGATTAGAACTTCTCTTGGTGGATCCAATGGTTTCATGCGGAGAAAGTTTCATAATGATATCTTCACAGCTGATAGGATAAATTTGTTCATCTTCCTTCATAACAAAAGTTTCAGTTTTACTCATTTTCTTGAGATACTTCACTTCATAATTATTTCTTGACTTTTTTGCCTTTATTACTAGCGCTACAAAAAACAGTTTTGTTTTTTCTCCCATGCACTGAGCTAACAGATAATCGCCTTCCTCAATATTTTCATCTTCAATCCTTGCTTCTAATTGGCTAGCAGCTAATTCATCTTCCACCTCATCGCTAGCTAAGTCATTTAACGGCACTTTTGTTGCATCTTCGTCACTACTACTCTCAAACAATGTTTTCGTAACTTTCTGCTTCTTTGATTTAAATGTTTTTGTTAAATTCTGCTTCTTATTACCTTTTTTGTCTTTAATCATCTGTATTTCTGGCGTATCAGTTATAATACGGGATTTTCCTATTCTATTCGCATTGTTTTGGTTTTTCGTTCACCAGCTTTCGGAAAAGGCCTAATTGTATCAGGTGTTACTCGCACAATTTCCAGTGGCACAGAAGAAGTCTCCTCGACACCATCGATATTGCTAGTTGAAGCACCTGTTTCTGGAGTCTAATTTTTAACAGGTAAAGGTCTATTTGTTACGTTGGATGAAATAAAGGCTAATTGCCTATCTGAACTTCGATATTGAATCGTTATTATTCCAGACTTAATTTTTTCTCTCATGAAGTGGAATTTTATGTCTACATGTTTTAAGCGAGTGTAGAACTCGGGATTCTTGCTGACTTTAACAGCCGATTGATTATCTTCATACAAAATTACTCAAACAAAATTTTCTACAATTTTTAAATCATTCAGCAAGTATCGAAGCCAACATGCTTCACTTATTGCCATACTTAGAGCCACATACTCGATCTCAGTCGATGACAGAGCGACAATTGATTGTTTCCGGGATGACCACGAAACAGTGGTACCAAAGTTGATTTTCGGTCTACTCTATCACCGGCCCAGTCCGCATCTGCTAAATCTTCAATGTCATTTTTACTTATATTTTTACCAAAAACTAAGTTTAAATTTAAAGTTCCTTGAATGTATCTTAAAACTCTTTTCAACGCCTGCCATAATTCTTGGTTGGCGCAGGATTGATAACTACTTAAAATACTTACAGAAATGGATAAATATGGTCTAGAACATAGCATTGCATACATGAGACTACCTATTCACATTCTACAATTTTTCTCCATTTCAGGATTCTCAGATTGATCTCTTTTTAGGATATCATGTTTAAAATTAATGTCCATAGGGGTTTTAGAAGGCTTATAGTTTTGCATGTTAAATTTTGATAAAACTTTTTTCAGGTACTTAATTTGTTTGGTTTATTGATAGCACGCCCCTTTTAACATCTTGCGAGATGACCATCCCTAAGAAATGTTTTACCGGACCTAAATCCTTCATTTTAAAATTTTCATTCAGAATGTCATTACATTACATCATGAAACTTTTCGTACCAATTTTTAGGCGACATTGTGAGCCCGTATAAGGACTTTCTTAGCTTACAAATAGTATTCTCTTTTTCATTAAAACCTTTTGGAAGTGAAATATATACATCATCCTATATATCGCCATACAAAAAGGCACTACAAACATCAAGCTGATGTACAGGCATTTTTAGGTTATTACCTATTGCTAATAAAAATCTTACTGAAGGTAATTTAACTACAGGGCTATAAATGTCTGAAAGAGACATACCACTTTGCTGAAAACCTCTTGCCGCTAAACGTGCACTAAACTATTATTTTCATCTCTCTTTCTTTTAAACACCCACCTACACTCAATGACCTTTTTTTCACTTGGTTTACCTACACACACCCACGTTTTGTTTTCTTCTAAGGCGCTAATTTCTCTCTCAACCGCTTCTTTCCACTTTTCTGCTTCATTACTTGACATTGCTTCGTTATACGTTGTAGGCTCTTCATCTTTGAAAATGGTCAATAAACTTGTGTCTTGATCTGCATCCCAAAAATCTTCATAGTCGTTCAATCTCATTGGCGTTCTTGTTTATCTTCGTAAATTATATCTACCTGTTTTCCTCTTGATTGTTTTCTTCCGAAAAACTGTGGTAAGACCCTTCTTGATTTATTTCATTTCTATCTCATTTTCAGTCATATTTTCGTTTTCCTTTTTTTCAACTAGGGTGAATGCGCCCGTTGTCGGACTTTACTTATCTGTCATATTAAGAATTACTAACATTTTTATTGTTGTGACACCATAATTAAAAAGATTGAAATATAGAGATTTGATAAAAAGTTATTGCAAAAGCTTTAAATAGAGTTTTAGGTGTCAAATAAAATAAAATGTTTAAAAGTGTATTTTTCCCTATTTTCGGCCATCAAAGGCCAATTACCGGCCGCGGTTTGACCAGTTTTCGACAGGTTGGCCGAACAAACCCGAATAAGCGGCCACTAGTATTTTCGGCGATGTTTTGGGGTGCTCTTATGGTTTGGGCTAGGTGAATGGGTAAAAGTAAAAATGATTAACAGGTAAAAAACAGTTTAATGGTATATAATAGGCATATTACTATAAAAACAAAATACAAACTAAGTTCTTTATTGGCTTATCAATTTAAATTATCTGCACAAATCACATTTATAGTCTTTAGTAGCGGCAACTTCATATGTTAAATCACATAACGGCGTGCATTTTAAGTGATACCAGCAGTAGCAATAATCACAGCCGATATTTTTATCAAGCTCATTATCTGTGTCACTATTAAGATCATCCTCACATAAGGTACATTTCAATGGCTCTCTCTCGATTGTTGTGACAGTTTCGTCCTCGGTTTCGTCAATTACTTCCATGGTATTTTCCTTATTGTTATGGGATTTTCTTTCAACCTTTTTAGTAGTCTTCTTTGTTTTTTTCCCAATTTCTTTCTGTTTTTTATTGGCTTCTCTCTGCTCCTTTCTTAATTTTATTTTTTCAAGTTTCTCTTTTTTTTCCCGTTCCTTCTTCAAATAGTAATTTCGCCAAGCTTGGGACGATATCGCGTTTGGTAGCTTTTCTTTTGGCGTTTTGGTTTGTGACTTCTTCATGGCTTCTGGAAAACGCAGATGATTATCAAAAGGATCGACACCTTTTTCTAATGCCCTATTTGCAGGAAGAACTCTATTCTCTTGATCTGATATTATTCCATCTCTATTATTTTCTGTCTCATATGTTCGGTGGTCACTATTTGTTTGTGGAGGTCTTCAGATTCCCCCTCTTTCTCTTCCTCTATTTTCCGTTGTTCTACTCTATCTTGTGATACTATTTCTACTTCCGATTCAACATCATATACCTTTTTTGCTATGTTTTCATTTTTATCATTTATTTTTGGATCATCTGGCATGTCATAATCTGTAATTGTGTCATTATGGCCCAGAACTTCATTTAAATCAGTCCCTTCTGGTGCTTCTATTATGTCATAATCTGTTATTGTGTTATTATTGCCCTTAACTTCCTTTATATCAGTTTCTTCTGGTGCTTCTATTATGTCATAATCTGTTATTGTGTTATCATTGCAGCCCTGAAATTCATTTTCCTGATCTGATATTTGAACCTGCAGCCCATCATTTTCAACACTATTCATTACTTCTGTCACTCTCTCAGATTCATCAATGATAATATCCTGGATGTGATGGATTGTTACAGCATCTAAAGGAATCATAGTGCCAATTGATATTTCCTGATGTTTTGGTCTTAACTCGTTTATTTCATTATAAATTACTTGAACGTTAATACCATAATCATACAACTTGGCTTCTATTTTCTTAATAACATTTTTTGCAATTTCTAGATCAGAATCAGCTATATGGACATTATCAGCAGACTCTCCTGATTTAGAAACAGGTTTCTGCAGTTTGTGTTCTAAAGTGTTCTTTACGCATTTTGTATAGTCAACATTTTCTGGGTCAAGGGGAAATAACGCGCATTTGCGAAACCCGTTTTTAATCTGACTTGCAGTATTGGTTCCTTGCAATGTTTCTTCAAAGAGGGTACAGAAATTTAGTTTATTGACACATGAGTTAACATTCTCGGGACGACTTAGCCAACTCCTGACGGTAGTTTTCCACCCCTGTTTGAGAGGTTTGAATACACTCACGTCCGCAGGTTGAAGCATATGAGCGGTATTGGGTGGAAGGGCATAAAGAATGATTCCGTTGGCATCACAAAATTCACTAAGTGGAAGTGACATGTGACTTTTATGGCCATCAATAAACACAATAACGGGTTTCGGGATATTTTTCTGTATGAGCCATTTATTAAAATCGTTCGCAATATAGTCGAAAAATGTTGCAGACGTCATCCATCCGTTTTCCGACTTTCCCAATATCCATGTGGGTGGCATACTTTCTACCAGTGTCCTGGGAGGTCGAATGTACGGAAACACTACAAATGGTGGGCATACGTCCCCGTCGGCATTAAATATTAAAAATACAGTAATGTTTTCTTTCTCTTTCCCGCTCGTAATAATATATAAGTTTTTCCAACCCTTTGGGGCTAGGACTTTGCCTGTTTTCGGGCATAGGGCAAAGCCAGACTCATCCCCATTGAAGACCCTTCTTGGGTCTTTCATAACATCCGCCAGATTATTACTTTCTACGTAGAGTTTTAGGTCCTGGAACCATTTTTTAATTGACTCCTCCGTAACTAGGGCGCGTGCCTTATTAATTGCCTCTGCCTCCCTGAGCGAAATCTCTGGGTGACGCTTAAGAAAGTTCTGATACCATTTCTGACCGGGCTGTTTATTCCTAAACAAATGCAGTTTTCCCATGTCTGTCGCAATTTTAGTGACTGTGTCAATGAGTTCGCTTTTCTTTATAGGAAAACCACATTTCGCGATGTCCAGTAACCAGTTCGCAATTTTTAGCTCCCCTTCTCTTGTCATGATTGGAGGCGGTCCTGTTTTCCTTATAGAATTCTCTGAAGATTTTCCTTTTAATTTGTCCTGAATTGTTGTTCGGGGTACTCCAAATGTACGACTTGCTTCCCTAACACTTACGTTGTTTTCTCTAATTTCAGAAAGTGCTCTTTTTAAAGCATCTCCTGAATAAGAAAAAAAAGTTCTCTTATGCGATTTCTTGGGGGTTTGCTTCTGCACTTTCTCGTGTTTTCTGTTCCTAGCCATCTGAAAAGGAAAAAGAAGGAAGATGGACACTAGTTCTACCTAAATATGTTGACGAAAAAAGGTCTCTTTCTCGACCACCAAAATTACATGGATTTTAAATGAGAGGACGAAAACCGGTATCATCCCTCCTGTTTTCGGCCACTGAATGCTTTATATTCATATTTCGCGCGCATTTGTAAAATAAGTAAGTGGCCGAAAACTGGCACTGGCTTTCTGTAGAGATGCTTAAAGCAAGTGTAACAAAGTAAGAAAAACAATGTGAGGTGGTAATAATAAAAAGAGACATCAACACCTGGGAATTTTTTTCCGGTTTTCGGCCACCCTGGCCGAGAATCAGACCCCTGATTTTATTGCCCCCAGTTCACCGGCCACCTAACCAACAAAATATGTTTGGATATAAAATATATTTTCCTATGTTAAATCAGAGTTAAACATGTCCTACTTATGCCTAATGGGTCTAGAATGTCTTAGTATTGTTGAGAATCAAGATACTTACTATTTTCCAGCCTGCTCTCCACTACACTATTTGCACTAAACAACAGCTCATCACAGATTCTCGTAGGTAGCCATATTGAAGAATTAAATTTTAGTTCCAATTTCGGCGTTACTGGCCGAAAATTGGCCGGAATGTAAGAAAAAGGTGGCCGAAAAGGGATATGCTATTCATTTGAATAAATTACGAAACATAACATTATTTTGTGGATGGTAACGGAAAAGCGGACGACAACAGGTAGTGGCCGGCTAACAGGCGCATTCACCCTACTTACTTAACCATTCAGTCATAATTTCTCGAGTCATCCAAGCTTTCTTGGTAGATTTCCAGGTCACTGGTAATTTTCTTAAATTCAGGCCGTTAAAGCAACGGGGTTTTGCTGATTTTCCTATCACTAAAATAGTCTCCTTATCACCTACTAAATTAGCACATAACATAACTGTTAATCGGTCTTTTGCATTTTTGCCACCAACACATTTTTCACTTTTTAGGCACATCGTTTTGTCTGGAAGGACGCGGAAGAAAAGCCCACTTTCGTCGCAATTATAAATGTCTTCTGCGGCGTAATCTTTTATTAGTTTTGGAGTTTTCTGATTCCAATTGAAGATAACATCGGAATCAATTTGTGCAGACTCTCCACGGACTGCTTTGAATGATATGTTGTGCCGCAAGCGAAATCGTTGAAGCCAACCATTTGACGCTTTAAAATTTGGAATTTTACATTCAAGTGCCACTTCTGTTGCTTTTTCCTGTATCAATGGACCGGAAATTGCAATACTTTTTGCACGAGCCTGACAAAACCACTCAAACACCACTTTATCCACGATTATTCCACTCGTTGATGGAAAGGTCCTTATACGTTTGTCGTTTCCATTTTCGTTCCACATTTTCATTATTTCTTCTTCGGATTTTAAAATATTCGCCACATAACTTTTCGAAATTTTAAAATTGTCAGCTACTTTTCGAACACCACACTTATTTGTTTTAGAAAACTGGATAACATCAATTTTCTCTTTAATTGTAAGTTCATTTCTTCGCGGAGCCATTTTCACAAACGCAATGTAAGTAAACTAAATTTTATTCAAAGAAATATGTAGGTAGGTAATAAGTTTTAAACCCTTCACATTGCTGTGCTATCTTAAAGTTTCTTTCAAAATTCAAAGAAACAGTAAAACTTTCCCCAATGAAAAATTCTGCGGACAAAGGTGGGATTAAGGGGATTAAGAACTCAATGATGCTGCAAATATGTTTACAAGGTGTCCTTGCTTGGTTATGCAGGTAGAGGAGTTATTGTCTGAGCTTAAAATACCAAATCTGTCCATAATGGAGAGGTAAAAATAATTATTTTCTTAAAAGTTTCGTGTCCATGTCCAGAATAGAGAGTGTCCACAGTAGAGGGGTTGTTAAAGTACATTTTCTAATGGAGTAATGGCGGGATACATAAAAGGTGTCCATAATGGAGAGGTGTCCCCTACTAGAGGGGTGTCCATAAAGAGAGATTTCACTGTATTTTATTTTCGATAACGCCCTTGTATTTTTTAACAAGGGATAAGAGTAGATCGATTTGTTTTTCGCTAAAATTTGGCGCTCTTTTCTTGTCCGAATCCATATCTATAACATTAATTTATAACATTTCATTTAAATTTATGGAAGTTTGTTTTGTAAAAGTCGAAGATGCGGATATAGACGGGTTTCTTACCTGGTTAATCTCCAAAACAAGTTCCACTATAAAATTATGAGTAAGATAAAGTTCTGAACCACTAAATACAACACATCAACACAATACAAACCACGAGGTAAAAGCGTAAATAAACATCAATTTTTGACAGACGAAGACAGGTGAAGTTGGGTAGTTTTGGAAAAGTACTACCACCTTTAAAGCTTCTTAGTTTAAGTTAACTGTAACCTGGCGGTTGCTTGTAATACTGGCTGAAAATAATCTAAAGTTTAAACTTCTGGTAAAGCTTAACTTTACTAAAGGTTTAATCCAACATTGCAATACCGGGCCTTAAACACGTATAACATTTGTTAGCTCTACGTTTATGTACAGTTAGCTCCGCTGTCGCAACTCGCCTGGCAGAATCCCCTAGTGTGGAACTTTTGATTTTCAGTGATAAATTCTCACACAACAAGGGTCTATCTGTGCAACGTAAAGTTTCGTTGAAAAACTTAATGTAAAGTGCTTTCGCTCAGAGGATGCACGCACGTCATGAATGTCAGTGACGTCACAAAACACACCAAATTTACATTTATAAAAATGAAATATGAAACTATGCAACCAAACAAGCATGTGATAAATGTTCATTCAATGATTTGTTATTTACCCCTATGAGTTAAGAGTCTCTTAATTTAACTAAATCATAATGGTCAGTGACCCATTAAAGTACATAATATCAGCAAATATACAGGGTGATTCAGTTTTAATCTTGATAACTTTTGGATGTTGAAATAAAATTCCACTTATCTTATTTTAACATTATTTATTTTAATATTCTTCACTACCAAGAATAAACTAAATTGAAATATTATTTTATTTAGCTTATAATAGTTATTTAAAAAACAATAAAAGGCAATTCATATGAATATTTAATGGGGGCATGTTAAATATCAGCTTCAAAATCGCTGTCATCATATTCGCCCTCATCGCTGGATTCTCCGGGAGGCCCAAGATGAATTATTAGTGGAGTCACATCATCTCTGTCGAAGCCGATCTCCCTATTCCACCATTCTAAAATTATTTTGTAGGTGTCTTCCACCGTATTGTGCCACATTTGCGGAGTGACCACGTCTAATGATTTCTGCCACATTTCTAAACATTTCACCATTCCACAACCATCGTTGCCTATATGTTTATTATAGTGCTGTTTGGCAATACCCCAAATTTTTTCTATAGGGTTGAAAATGCAATGGTAGGGGGGTAGCCGCAGCACTCTGTGGCCATGTTCTATTGCCATTTGATCGGCAGCATATACTTTTGGGGACTTATTTCTAAAAAACCGTTCATAATATTATAGTGCTTATTGTATTGACATAGATAGAAAATATTTAGAGTAAATTAGACACTAACCGTGCAACAATTTCCAACAAAGTCACTTTTATTGCTTCTTTTGGATACTGCAAGTTTTCTTGCAGCCAGTTTGGTGTTGTTTCGAGCAAGCTACTATGGTAACTTGCATTATCCATAATGATAAGGGTAGGTTCTTCCAATTTTGTTAATAATTGGTTCTTAAACCATTTTAAAAAAATTTCCTTATTCATTTCGCCATGGTAATCTGGGTCTTTCGTTTTTGAACAAAATATACTTGAAGCCTCTGGAATAAAGCCTTGACGGCTTCCTGCATGAAGTATTACGTGCCTTTAAAAAAATTATATTGTAGCGGTTAGGAATTCGGTTCCTAAAATTCCTGCCACTGCAACAACTAAGAACGTGCAGTTGCGTAGCAACGCAACTACCTTGTAGCAAGCTTGGAAAACAAAAACAGCAGTTCTGTCAGTACTTCGTGTATCCTCATGCCACGCGTTAAAAATCTTTCTCAGTTTCCATTTCACATACCTTTTGCGTCATATACTGTACTTATTAATTAATATTCAAGTTAGTGTTAATAAAAGTTTAATTCAAGTGTAGTTGATTATTGACTACCCAACAACAACACTAAAGTGGTGACCCCGACGTGATCTAATTAATTCGTTTTCAACGAAATCAAAACAAAGGTTGAACTCTCGTGTAAAGTGTTTTTCTTTAACAAAAGTTACCCTCACAGCATGCCGCCGCCGACCGAAAATTCGACGTCAGGAAGCGACGCAACGGAGCAGCCCGAGACAGCTATACATCGCGTGAGCATCCGCGTACCTCCATTTTGGGCCGAAAAACCAGCTCTTTGGTTTTGCCAGCTGGAAGGGCAATTCAGTTTGAATGGAATTACTCAAGACTCGACTAAATTTTGGTAGGGGGTGATGTAGCGGTTAGGAATTCGGTTCCTAAAATTCCTGCCACTGCAACAACTAAGAACGTGCAGTTGCGTAGCAACGCAACTACCTTGTAGCAAGCTTGGAAAACAAAAACAGCAGTTCTGTCAGTACTTCGTGTATCCTCATGCCACGCGTTAAAAATCTTTCTCAGTTTCCATTTCACATACCTTTTGCGTCATATACTGTACTTATTAATTAATATTCAAGTTAG
>JABXWE010103642.1:0-33483 GCA_014611495.1 Limonius californicus | reverse complement strand
CTGGCCCGGTCCGACAAAATGAGATTTTCTGACCTAAAAATAAACCGGAAAGTACTAATTTCTGGCCGGTTTTAAAAAAACTAATATTACGTAACAAGTCCCGAAAGTGGTCTTTTACTGGACGAGTGGGCAAATTGCAGGGCGAGCCGCAGGCGAGTCTTGCAAGCCTGCGAGAAACCGGAAAGTACTAATTTCTGGCCGGTTTTAAAAAAACTACTATTATGTGAAGCTGATCGGGGTAATTAATCTAAAGGATTTATCAGTAGGTAAGTGAGAAATCTTAATATTACGTTTAGTTTGCCCAATATATTTTCGATTTCAGTCCAAGTTCATCGGTTCCTACTGAAGATAACAAGTTAGTTTCCTAAATACGTATTTAGATGTAAATATCGTACTGGTAAGGGTTTTTTTCAGAGGGTCGACCCTCGAGTCAGCTCCATGTCATATGATGATGATGATGATGAGTTTTATACAGGGTTTTTTCAAAGTTATGTATAGTTGAACCACCGCTCAATCCTATAAAGAAATATTTAGTCCATCTATACACATATTTGTAAAGTATTTTCTGACCTCTAGTATATCTCAAAATGTAATTAAAATCCCTCGAGTTGCATATGAAATTCATTGAATGCAAGCGTTTTGGTTGGTAATGGAGATGGTTGTATTGTATATTTTTTTGTAAAATATGATTAAAATTATACGAACCTACCAAATAACTTATAGTAATGTCAATTGCAACGCGAAATAAAAAAATTGTTTCAAATTTGGAAATGTGTCTGACTTCCGCGTCCGGTTCCAAAGTTTTTTCTAATAATTTTATGCAACACACACGCGCATTTTCTGGTCAATGTGTTATCCAGGTTATCGATGCGCGATAATTTAGTATTGTTTAGCTTGGATCTAGTCCCAACCAACCATTATCACAATACGTTCTAGTTACTGGCATAAACGTGACAGCGCGTATTAAGCAAAAATGTTTCTGCTTTTAGAGGAGGTAATTCTTCGTCAAGCATATTGCAATATTAATAACGAAGAATGTAGGAAAGCATGTAGACGGTATTGCCACTTTGTATAGGCAACGACGAGCCCCTATTTGTCAGTTAAATAACTGTCTAAGGGAATACGGAAATATTAAAAAATTAGACAGAAATAGGAGAGGAACAGCTCTACAAGCAAAATATCCGTAACACCAACTGTCGCAGAAAAGCATCAAACTTGTCAAAGACAAGTAAGCGGACAATTAGGGATTAGTCTTTGATCTATAACCGGGCTATTAAAGGCTAATTAATTCCATCCCTAGTAGCTTTACCGTTTGGCGCAATTGTTCGAAACTTATTTCAATGAACAATTAACTTTCTGCAACTTCATACGAGATATCTAGCGTTTTTATCCAAATATTATTACAATGATATTATTTTCTGATGAAACAAAGTTTTTAGAACAATAGGGATGTGAATAGACACAACTGTAGGTAATGTTATTGTCCATAGAAGCTCTCGATGGATTCATGAAACTGATTTTCAGAGCATTTATTCTGTGAAGGTTTGAAAAGCATTACTGGAAATGTTGCTAATAAATCATATTGATTAAAGCAACCAGTTTGCACTTCAGCGGTTTCATTAGAAAATGGCCTTATGATAGCAAGACAAAAATTATATTTTCAGCTTTATGGAGAGTCTGAACATTGACACATTAGATTTTAGCCTCTTCCATAGATATCGCAAACATCGACTAGTTCGATTACGTACGATTATGGCCGCTCTTGTCTAAACCTCTCAGAATACTCGTGCATACTTTTTATGTGCTTGAAACCATTTTGGTTTTACTATCAAAGCTTCTAGAAAAATTAATACTCAAGCGACTACACCAAGACCCCGTTCTAGAAAACTGTATACCAAACCATCAGTTTGGTTTCAGACATAACCACTCTACAATTCAACAGTGTCATCGTCTTGCTGATATTATAAACAAAGCACTTGAAGAAAAAAACTGTTGTTCGGCGGCATTCCTTGATGTTAAACAAGCATTCGATAAGGTATGGCGCAGGGGATTATTATTCAAAGTAAAAACAATCTTTCCACATCAATACTACCCGTTAATTAAATCATACTTAAGTGACCGTTATTTTCAAGTTAAGTTCGGCAACGAACTATCTAATTACCACGGAATTTATTCCGGGGTTCCACAAGGAAGTGTGTTGGGTCCTGTTCTCTACGTCATTTACACTGCAGATCTACCATTATCACCTATTTCTGTAACAGGGACATTCGCGGATGATACAGCCATTCTTGCGTGTAATGAAACATCTACCCAGTACCTACAAGAACACGTAAACGTCATATCTGAATGGTTGCAAAAATGGCAGATCCGAGTTAACGAAAGTAAGTCTGTACAGGGTGGGCAAATTTCGATGTTTGTATAGGGTAACTCGGTAATTATAGGAGATACAAAAAAATGGAAGGCACGTTCTCGATCTCTTTTTTTGAGACAAATTCACTGACGGGAACAAAAATTTGCTATCGTCTTTTGTTTTCGAGTTACAAACAAAAGTTCGATTTTTCGACTTTTAGACACATGTGAATATCGTGGTTGTTTGTAAAGTTAGGAGAAAATAACTTTTACATTCTCAAGGCACTTTTTTCTGTATAATCCAGTGGCGTCGAGAAAATTTGAAAAAAAAGGTTTAATGTCGAGTTATGGCCTAAAGTTGTATTTTTTAAAATGGGAATCATAGTTGGCTATGGTTTAGTTAAAACGGATTTTTTTTTCTCTTTCTAACTATGTATCATATGTCGGGTAAATTTTGATGTGTAAGTCTTTAATAGCGAATATAATATTTTACTAGATTACTTTCTGTATTTTTTTTATATTTTACCAAGTAGGCGGATGTCATATATGATGGTAAACGAAAAAAATCCAGGAAAAAATCCATGAAAAAAATCTAAAGGAAAAAAATCCAAAGGAAAAAAAATCCAAGGAAATAAAATCCAAACTATAATTATAGTAATTTTTCACATGGTTTGTAACATTACGGCCGGTTGCACAAACGCTTTATGAAGTTTGCCTTATAGTTACCTACCTTAAAAATGAAATTTTGGGGCAAAAATATTTTGTTACTTAGGTAGATCTGTATTTTGGTTATAATGCCCTTGGCTGTAAATTTTGACAATTTAACTATTTATTAATAATAAAACTTTTAATTTAAAAAATCCCTTGTTAAAATTGACAGAGCGTTCACGCAGCACAGTAATAAAATAGATATATGTGTATTGGTTAGAAAACAGGCAAACAAATAACATTATTAGCAAAAAAACTATTTAAATAGAAAAAAGAAAAGTAGACAACAATACTGAAAGATAAAAAAGTTGTAGGTTAGGTTAGGTTAGGTTAGGTTAGATTTGGCTGTTCAGGGACCTCGGTGGTCTAGTGCGAGAACGCATTGACCACTCGAGGTCACAGCAAATGCGGTTGCTCCGTTGGGGCGACCGAATCCCGACTGGGGCTACCGCATTTGCTTAGTTAAGTTTAAGGTGCATGTTGCATGAATGTTTAGTGTGTAAGGGACGCCCACAACCCCCTGAAGTAATGCGAAAGCGGTTAAGTGGGAAGGACAGTAGTATGAATGAGCGAGAAAAAAAAAAGGTTTGGCTATTCAAAATTATAATCACTTCATTTTATAATTTGGGTTTTTTTCCTGGATTTTTTCCTATGGATTTTTTTCCTTGGATTTTTTTCCTGGATTTTTTTTCTGTGGTTTTTTTTCCTACAATCCATCTATGACAGTGTTTATTCGTTTGCAAGTAAATTGCATATTAACGATTTTGTTTCCGTCATAATTACAATTAACTCATTTAATCGTAAAAATGAAGATGTTTTAGTTTTAATAAATTGTTAAATTGTCAAAATTTACATCCAAGGGCATTATAACCAAATACAGATCTACCTAAGTACCTAACAAAATATTTTTGCCCCAAAATTTTATTTTTAAGGTAGGTAACTATAAGGCAAACTTCATATTTAAAGCGTTTGTGCAACCGGCCGTAATGTTACAAACCACGTGAAAAATTACTATAATTATAGTTTGGATTTTATTTCCTTCGATTTTTTTTCCTTTGGATTTTTTTTCATGGATTTTTTTCCTGGATTTTTTCCGTTTACCATCATAGATGACACCCGCCTACTTGGTAAAATATAAAAAAAAATACAGAAAGTATTCTAGTAAAATATTATATTCGCTATTAAAGACTTACACATCAAAAGTTACCCGACATATGATACATAGTTAGAAAGAGAAAAAAAAATCCGTTTTAACTAAACCATAGCCAACTATGATTCCCATTTGAAAAAATACAACTTTAGGCCATAACTCGACATTAAACCTTTTTTTTTCAAATTTTCTCGACGCCACTGGATTATACAGAAAAAAGTGCCTTGAGAATGTAAAAGTTATTTTCTCCTAACTTTACAAACAACCACGATATTCACATGTGTCTAAAAGTCGAAAAATCGAACTTTTGTTTGTAACTCGAAAACAAAAGACGATAGCAAATTTTAGTTTCCGCCAGTGAATTTGTCTCAAAAAAAGAGATCGAGAACGTGCCTTCCATTGTTTTGTATCTCCTATAATTACCGAGTTACCCTATACAAACATCGAAATTTGCCCACCCTGTACGTATGTACGTACGTATGTACGTATGTGACGCTCCTACAGCCGAAAGTATTGCTCCGATTTTGATGCGCTTTGGAATGCGGGGGTGTATCGAAAATTCATCGAAAAAATAAGCTTTTCAAAAAAATCCGAAACCGGAAGCGGAAGTTACGCATGTTTTTTTGGTATCACTTTCTTCGTGATTACAATTTTGAAACTTTTATCGCGGATAACGATAGAGGGTCATAAGACAAATCTGTTAGTTTTTTGCCGCACTCGCTAGCTTTAAACTGAAGGGCGCTATGATTTTTTGAAATTTTTGAGTTTAACGCCCAATTACTCGAAAACGGATGAATCGATTCAAATGATTTTTATTTTCTGAATAGTATATGAAGGGTAAAATGAGGTGACATAAAAAGTTTTTTGAAAAATTATAAGGGGCCTAAATTACGAATTTTCAAAATTTTGGAAATTTTCAAAAAATTATTTCTCAAAAACTGCTCTAAGGAATTTTTTTAAATTTCATATGTCGATAGACCTCGCAAGGGGCTATCGATATGTTTTTTGAAGAACTCCGTAATTTTCCTGTGGCGCCCTCTGCGAAGCTTGGAAGTTTGAAACTTCAAACTCCTTTAATCAATAAACGAAAAAAGATAGGAAGCTGGGGTTTTCACTGAATCGCTCAGTACGTAATGGAGCATATAAATATGCAAAGAAATATTACACTCGTGGATATATGTAAGCGCACCGGCCCCCTCCCCCTCTTTTTTAGAAAAATATTTTTTTTATTCCAGCGGTTGTTATTTGTTTTCGTCAAAGAATCTTTTTCCGTGAAAATAAGAAAATCGATTTTTTATGCCCTACAAAATATAATTTCCAGGGACTTAGAAAATTTTACCTCGGTAGCAACAGCGAACGGTACTAGTTAGACCGCGCGACGTATATAGTAGAGAATGAAGTATGCCTGGTTGCATATTAAAAGGAAATTAAGGGGCACCGCAGATATTTGGCGGGACTTCTTACAAACCTTGTAAGTCTGTTCGTTACGAGGCAAGGTTTTAGGATAGCACTTGAACAACCGTTTTGAGGAAAATAACTCTACTGTTGAATAAAGATGATATGAACAGTTTCCAGTATGGGAAAGTCCAGGGAGGCAGTCGCGTCCACTTATTTTTTTTATTCTCATATGACGGCATCGACATTTTTTTTAATGGCTACCTATACTTTTTATGGCATGACCAGTTAGTGCCTTTTATTCTCTATGCAGCAATGTAAAAATATCATACATTTGCATAATAAAAATATCAAGAACAATCACGATAAACATTTATTTTTGTCACTGGCGACATTTTTCATCAGGTACACTTATTGCAAGATAAACAAAAGACAATAGTAGGCAATTGTTGGAAAATGTTTAAAATTGAACAAATGCAAATCTGTAATGTCAATTCGGTGACAGTTAGCATTAATAAGTGATTAAAATTTAGTCTGTGTCCTGTGTTAAATACGAATTTCTAAACATGGTATGTTTAACAGAAACTGAACGTTTTGAAATTTTGATGATGATCGGGTACGGTGATAAAAAGAGAACCCACGACGATGTATGCGCTTTATTTAATACCGTACATCCAAATCGTGAACCTGTTACGCGGTCCACTGTAACCAAAATTAATCGAAAATTCAGAAAAACGGGTCACGTCAAAGATTTGGATAAAATTGGTCGTCCAAAAATAGCAACAGACGATAGAATGTTGGACATTGTGCTTACAGTTTCTGAAAATCCTCATACTTCAACTCGATAATTAGCCCTGGATAATGTTGGTCAAGGAACTGTACTGAATATGATACATACAGAAAAATTTTATCCTTTTAAGGTTAAACTTGTTCAAGAAATATCATAAGATGATTTTGATAAGAGAATTCAGTTTCGTGAAGAAATGAGAAATGATGGACAGGTGACATAACGACCCACAGTTTGTGAATTCTATTATCTTCTCCGACGAAGCCACATTTTTTAAAATGGAGCTGCAAATCGGCACAATTCCCGTTATTGGTCGCGACATAACCCACATTGGATGGAAGAATTACACACACAGGATCCACAAAAAGTAAACGTGTGGGCGGGAATTATAGGAAACAGAATTCTTTATCCTTTTTTCAATGATGACACATTAAATGCTGATCGGTATTTAGATTTTTTGAGGTTTGAACTTGTTCCCGCATTAGCTGTTTTATTTCCAAATGCAGAAAATATGGACACGCCGAACGATAGAATGTGGTTGCAACAAGATGGTGCTCCACCTTATTATGGCATTCATGTTCGTCAATATTTAGATGGAATTTTTACAAATAGGTGGATAGGAAGACAAGGACATACTGAGTGGCCAGCGCGATTTCCGGATCTAAACCCGCTTAATTTATTTTAAGGGGCCATCTTAAAAGTAATGTGTAGAGAATAAAAAGCACTAACTGGTCATGCCATAAACAGTATAGGTTGCCATTTAAAAGAAATGTCGATGTCGTCATAGCTAAACCATATGACAATCGAAAAAAAAAATGAAAAACGTCATATTGTGGCAAATAACTTGATAGGAAACTTTTTTTCTTAAAGTTATTATTTACGGCGGTAGCGTCGATGTTCCTTACTTTTTATTCACCCTGTATATCTAAGTCACGTAGTTGACGTGTTTGTTTCTGTATTTATATACTGGGTAGCCAAAACACGACATATATATATATATATATATCTCCATGACGCCCATTATTTGAATTTTTGATTTTTATGATTTTGTTTTTAAATGGCCGAGTTCTAGGTTGAGGGATTTCAACAACCTACGAGAGTCTTAAACCACCTACTTAAACTGAAACCTAGTGATTTATTATATATCGTTACTATTAATTTTGCGGGTAGTTCGAACCTTAATAGTGATTTTTAGCGTGTCACACATTGCAGCGGTACGCTTGGTTTTTCCAACAGAAAGCCTATTTTCAGATTTTCCTCTCGGACGGGTTCGAATCTGTGTATCTCGGATCTATAGGCAAGTGTTCTAACCACTAGCCCATCGAGGCCGGCTGTTTAGCATGTTAAACACTTTTATAAACCACTGTTTTAAAAGAAGGCATAGGAAAGTTTGTTTCCACATAAATACTTTGTTGTTTCGGTGTAATGAATTAAAAAGTATCGACCCGATATGCATGTATTGTATGTCTGGCCCGAGTTATATCGATAGATGCGTCAACTTATCAAACGTAGTAATATAATTTTCATGACCCACACGGTATGGTTTGTTTCAGATAATATGCAAATTGTTTCCAGCTACTTTAATAGTTTCAACATTCTCGCCACTGGTTTGCATGCAATTTTGGTTCTACAAATAACAAGAACAAATATTTGTTGAGCTGTATCAGAAATTATCCATTGTTTCAAATTTTTGGAATTTACTATGAGTGCGATTTTTTGTTTTCCACCTCAGGATGGTTGACAACATAATCAAGATCGTTCATTATCAAGTCTTGATAGGTCTCTGCTGTCTCCAAATTGGAAATCCTTAGATTTTTTTTACGTATGCACTCTTTTAGAGTGGAAGAACCTCCTGGGATTAAACTTTTTGTTCTGTTTTGCCAAATGTAACATATATTCTCAGTTAAAATCCGATAATAGTATTTTTAAATAATTGAATTCGTGCACTTATGAGTGACATAGAACTATATCAGAGCTGAAAGGTGGAAATAGTTTAAAGCCAATCAAAAAGTTACTTCGCACAATACACACATAACCTCATATTATTTTAGAAACAAAAATTTGTAGTTAATGAAAGTATGTAATACGTTTTAATAAAGAAATATTAACAGTTTTGTTTTAGACATACGAGGATTATTTGGAAATTAAGAGCTGATTGGCCGTAAAACAAATATGTCACCATTTGAACGTAAATACTTGTCATATCGTGGTACAAGTTTTAGTATACCATTGTCATAGAAAGTAGCCGTCTGTGACGAAAATCAATTTTGAGATCTTACCATCGAGAAAATGATAGCGCGTTTTAAAAATATTGTCAGATAGAGGAAAAGGATAGTCACTTAGCGCTAAGTCGATTCTGTATAAGGGATGATTAACAATTTTCCAATTGAATTGCTCAGTGAGTTGCACAGTGCAAGCCCCTGCGTGCTGTCTGGCGTTATCGTGCAGAAGCAATCTTCGCGTTTTCTGCTGAATCATCCTTATCAACTTTTTTAAGCCATACACCATACACGTCTGCATTAATTGTATACCACGTTCCAGGAAATCAACCAACAATACGTCTTTCTTGTCTCAAAGAACAGCCATAGGCTTTCGGTTCTCGAACGTTTGCTTGAACTTTTGATTTTGAGGAAACTCGTTGCTTGGTTTCAATATTTGTGTACGAAATCCAAGTATCGTCGCCAGTCACAATGTGATTCAGGTACTCTTCGCCATCACTTTCGTAGCTATGCAGGAAGGTTAGCGTAGAGGCTGGTCATTGGACTTTGTGAACATCCGTTATCTTTGGCACCCATGTTGCACAAAGTTTGTTGTACTGTATGTTTGTGATAATTTGATACAGTACCTACCATACGTGAAATTTTACGAAAATTTGTGGTTGTGTCCGAAATCGTGAAGCGCGGATCATATGATTTTTATTCTTCCATTTTTCCACAAAATCTTCGTTGACAACAGAAGGTTTCCCACTTCTTTCGTCATTGTGACATTGTTTGATCTTTCCTTCAATCATGATGACGGGATCATAAACATGGCGTATTTTAAGGTAAATTTGGTAGCGTTTTCGTTTTGTGCACTTAGCGGAATTTTTAATCGTACTGTTCATATTATCGCTTTATTATACATTTGAGTACAGTGACAGAACCACGGTAAAGTGACGCGTGGTTAGCTCATTAACCACTAAATCGCCCCCCCCCCCCAATGCACTAACGCTCCTTAGTTTCCGAATAGGCCTTGTATTATAAATTACTATCTATTAACTATAATTCAATCAACACCATATGTTTTGCAGTCAACGTAAATTTTCACGGTAACGCTCTCTGAACATCTATGAAGTTTTACTGGTTTTAAAAGGCACCTTCAAGTTCTTTTAATTAATTTTTCCAGTATTTAATTATCTTGTCTTCCTAAATGTTTTAGTAGAAGTTAAATTTGTAATTACATAAAATAATTCACTTTGTTAAATAAATTCTTAGAATATGCAAATGTCGTATTAGTGGATAATTCCTTTATTTATAAAAGAGCTGCATTTACGAACATCAAATAGAATAAAATAACACAAAAGATATTGAATTAATGTTAGTTGGTGCAGCTGCAGTAATCTGATATAAAGTTAATTGTATCATCTACAGACGTAACTTGGAGACGGATCAATGTTCTTCCGAACTGTTTATAGAACGGTGCAATTATTATTTTTGTTTGATTTTCGTGTTAGTTTGTCGCACGTAATTTTGTTAAGTTACTATTAGCCATAGAATAATAATTATGCCGCGTACAACATGAAACTGTCATAATTTGGGTTAGTGTATGCATTTAAAATACATTTTACAAGAGTATTTTTAAACACTCCAATTCTATCCTAACAGATTTTTTTGCTAAATGAGACAAAACGTATGTTCTCCGTTAAAATTAAGATAGCTTTAAGTGAACAATGTGATGATGGTAGATTGTTTAATATATGGTGCCATTGAAGATGGTGTACAAAAATTGCTAGATTATTATAAAAGCTATATTATAAAGTTTTGAGATCATAAGGAAATGCTTTTAATCTTGCAGATACATAGGCAAGTTGGGCTCAATTGTCTGCGTTTGCAAGATGGAACTGTCGCCTTTTTTATAAATTAACCTTATGAATTGTATTTTATTATTTAAACCGATTTACCCTATTGTAATTCTATTTTTTTATAATTAGTACTGCATTTTTTCGTAGAATTCCCAGACATATACAATATTCACCGGCATTACAATGTCAGTAGCAAAGGGCATATAATTATATGTATCTTAATTTTTAACTCCTGGGTTTGGAACTATCTCAGATAGCCAAACTTCATAGGTGTACAGTAAGACAATAATGGCTGCAGTGCTTAGAGATGCTTGGAAAACCGCGTCTTAGATCTCGTTCAATTAAATACAATACAATATGTACCTTGATAGTAGACTATATAAACACATATTTTTTAAAATCACACCATATAAAAATATTGATTGATTGATTGATTAATAGCAGCGTTTTGAAGTGGGTTAGTTAGCCCGGTTTGCACTTCGACTCTATGGTCTCTTGTGCGCCCCCGATTCTTTCAAAGTAGATCTGTGCCCTCAACGAGTTGCAGGATATTTTTTACGAGGTTTTCATGTGTGAAGGTTGTTTCACGAAGTGTTCCCCCGAATACTTGCGGTAAAGTGCTGGACAGTCGAAGATTATGTGTGAGGCTGTTTCCTCCTTTTCTTCACATAAATAGTCTACAGAGTGTGTCTCCTCTGTATACACTGATTTTGTGAAGGTGTTTTCCAGGTGGCAGTGCCCTGTTATAAGTCCTACCAACCTTCTAATCTGAATTCGTCCTAGATGGAGGACGTCAGTTGTTAGTCGGCGAGAAGGCGTTCCAATTATTTTCTTCCCCAGATTTGTTTCCTGTACTGCCTCCCAGCGAGAAATGTGTTGTATAGTGGTCCACGTTTTTACTGCTGTTCGAATGCTTTGTTTAGGGATACCGAATGCAGGTTCTGGCCCTATAAACGGAGTGGATGCGACGGTTTTCGCGAGGGAATCTGATTTTAGTTTCCTTCTACCCCTGTGTGCCCTTGCACCCAAATGAGCTGAACTACGTTCTTCTCACACAAGGATGTCAGGAGGTATAGAAATTCCCTCGTTAATTCGGAATTAATGCGAGGTGATTCAAGTACTTTTGCTGCTTGACTGTCAGATAATATGCTTATGCGTTGTTGAATATACCCGCGTTTTGCATTTTCCTGGATACATTGCATTATTGCAAAGATTTCAGCTTGAAAGACTGTAGCCTTATTTCCCACGGATACACTAATGCTCGCTTTTGGTCTTTGGCCACATATATCGGGCCCTGTGCCTTCTGCTGTGCGGGAGCCGTCTGGTACCAGACTATCCCCCTTGACAGCTGAGGTGGGGTTCCTTGGGCACAGTCATTGCGATTATATCTCACAGTGAATGGTTTGTCAAAGGAATATTCTGGAAGGATATAGTCGGTACCCATTTGAAGGATTACTACTTCCTGTATTCGTTTGTGTCCAATCGTTCCTGACTCGTGTGCCAGTTGCCGGTTCATTTCAGTCTATGTGCTCCAATCCAGGCTTTCCCTGTCGTATATATCATTGGCAGCCTTTCTTTTTGTCTCACTGCTGAGCATCGGCCTCTTCTCTGCCACGTGTTTCTTCTCAGCGCTAAGGTAGAAACACGGGGGGCCTACAGTTTAACGTCGAATCCGAACGACAGCAATTCCAGAGAAGGTTTTTAGCATTAAGATCCCACGGTTGCAAGCCGGATTGGGAAATTGTGTGTGGTGGGTTGCAGACAAGATCTTTATAAATCTGCATAGTATTGCTTAGGTTTCGAACCCAAGCCAGAATTGACGTTTTACTCAGAAAGCGAGCGCTTCATGACTCCACATACATAAAAACATTAGTAAATGTCAGTTACAAATTTTTGACCCATAATTAATAAATGATTTCAAATTTTAACACAATACAAAACTAGAACTGCATATAAGGAGAGACGTGTTAAATCTTATTATCGATCTGTTTAGTGCGTAGTAAATATGGCTTCCATTCCCCGATCTGTTCATTAATTCTGCCTCTATTTTTCCATCCTTGGAGACTATGCTTCCAAAATATTCATATGTTATAACATCTAGAATGTCGCCTTAGCATTTTATTTCTCTATTTTGTTCTTTCTCTTTTTCATTCACTATCATGGTTTTACTTTTATTAATATTCACTTCCATTTTTATCTTCTGTATTTCTTCCACTCATTGGTCTACTAATTTATGCATTTTGTTATTGTATGAGCGACTATCACTACATCATTGGCGTACATTAAGCTACTCATCCTTATCGGTTCATAAATACAATTACTGTATGTAATTCTCATTTTCTTTGATGTTTTTCATTATTTTATCTATGACTACGATAAATAGTAGTGAATTTAGGCTCCCTGCTCTCCGTCTTACTATTTGTACTTTTCCTTTTACTGTTGTATACCTATATATACATACATCTCGTAATATTTATTAGTTGAATTGATACACCCAGTTCTTCTAAGCATTTCCATATACTTCTTTTATCTACTGTGTCAAACGCCGTGCACAGGGCTATGAATGTTAAGAGTAGCTCCTCGCAGTCTCTTATTTTCCTTTCCATTAGATTTCTCACTATAAATATGTTGTCACTAATCTAGTTTTAGGAATAAATGCCGCTTACTTATTATCCATTTTATTTTATATTATTTTTCCCGGTTTCTTTCCGACTATTTTGGTGTATATTTTTTAAGACAAAGTATGTCTCTGTCTGTTATGTCTTATGTATTGGTACAATCAGGTTGTTTTCTTAATTCTTCGGTATTTTCTGAGATCCCCAAGAGTATTGCAAATTCTCCATAACCATTCTTTTCCATTCGCTTCCATCCATTTTATCATTTCTGATTTCATATTGACTTCTCCACATGCTTTCCTTATTTTTGATTTCTTATTGCTTCTTCCACTTCCGTTCTTGTAATGGATTTCATTTGTCACATTTCTCCCTGCCCCCTTTTTTCCTTTATTTATCTTAATTTCTTCACTTCCTAGTTGTTGTTCAAACTTCAATGTGTAATATTCCTTCCATATTTCCAGTATTTCGTATTTGTCTGTTTTGATCTGATTATTTTTATCTATTACTGCTTTGATGTCTTCGTATTGATTTATCCCTTCATTATTTTTATTCTAGTCCAAAATGCTCGTCTACTTATATTGTACGTTTTGTTTACCTCTTTGCCAAACTACTCCAAATTTTTCTGTATGCTTTTCTTTACTACTTCTTTTTGATCTATTTCTTCTGCTTACATATTCTTCCCTATTTTGTTGCGATCCAGTCCACACATATTTTTTCCAAGCGCTCTTTTTTTCTTTCACTCCTGTTTTACCTCATTATTCCACCATTTTGTTCTCTTTCTATGCTTGCTCTCTTTATTCCACAGATTTCTATAGTTTTTCTGTACCATGGTTCTTTGAATATTTTCTATCTCCTTTCCAATGTTCATTCTATTATTTCTGCTTCCAATTTGTGGAGATCCTTGTCAGTCTGATCTCGATATTCGGTTCGGTTTATTTATTGACATCTTCATAATTTTCGTTTCCTCCCGTACTTTTTATTTCTGTACTCTCCGTATCGGTATTATTACTCTACGTTTAGTTGCTCGTTCTGCCTCTTCCTCAGTATTGATTTGTTGTGTAAGTACTTTGGTGAGGAATTAATTTTTTTTAAATATATTATTGTGTTAGGGGCTACAAATAAAATAAAGGGAATGGTTAAACCTACACATTGGGCGCCATAAAACAATATCAAATTCTTAATCGAGATATACTCCTCTAGATGAATATTCAAAATAAACAAATTCATAAATTGTTTGACCAACACGAAATCAAATTGCACAAACCTTTTTGCCGATCCCAGGGTCGCTGTTATAATTGGTCGTATTGTATAAACTCGCGTAGCTGGTAACAAAGCAAGTACATACATAAAGAAAACATAGGGAAAATCAAGAAAATTATCATATAAAACAATCAGTTAGCAAAAATTAATTTCAAATTTATCAGTGCTTTACTTTCTATGACACGAAATACTATTCAAGTTTATAATTCAACATAAACATAATAAAACACCAATTATTATTTTATTTATTCTTCCAAATGTTTATATTTTCTTTAAAAGAAACACCCGCCTTAAATATCTTATCGCAACTTTGGGGTAATGGTCTTCTGTCCTGAATTTTAAATCAAGCAACTTTGGCCCATCCGATCCTTTTACACGTGACAATTTCCACGGTCCAACGTAGTAAACAAGTTGTGCAGGGTTTTTTTTGACCAAATTAGGGCAGTTAATTGTTGTTGGTTGTATCCAAATCTCGGCCACACGTAAGAAAATGCAGCTTCCACACTTCTCTCCAAGCAGGATTCACTATTAATTGATTATAAATTTGTATGAATCAATTTAAGGTTATAACCCCCAAATTGTTTTAAAGTAAAACTCCGTATTGTAACTTATTCTTGTAATCAAATTCCTTTATTTTATTGTTTCGGAGCACTTCCTTTTTTAAATTTGTATTTAATGATTTTTAATTATTTCTTGTAGCTTCCAAAATGACATTGACGTTTGTGTCAAACTTGTCAAGTCAGATTGAAATTTAGTCCATCAACAAAAGATGAATGATTAAAAAAAGATGACGATCGACTGACGCCAGTTTCGATTCTTCATTGGATTTTTTCGGAGATTTTTATTAATTCTCGAACTTAAGTGGAAGAAAACACTTTAAATACGTAAATAAACGTTAAAACATTTATTTTTAATAAAAAATACTAACTTATAAACAATAGTTACAACTTTGGCGGAGCAGGAAAATTAGCGTTGTCTCAGCTTGATAAAAGAGCAACTTAATTGTTTTACAAGACAAAAATCATAGTTTTTTCGCGAGTTACCTAGTAACCCAGTACATACAAATGAATTTTTTGTGTTCCCAAGGGGCTCAGCCAATCACAGTAAAGCATTAAAATTGACCAAATTAATACAAATATCTATAAAGTACAATAACTTTCTTATCACTAAAATTACAACAAAAGGAAAATTTCCATTGTGACCTTACAAATTTACAAAAATATCGATATTGCACATGGCAAATTTCTGATAAAGCATTTGGAAATTGACAAATAGTTTTACATTAAATTAGAAATAAATTATTAAAAACAACTTCAATGTTAATCACAACTAACACAAAGCTTCCACGCACATAAGGACATTATTACAAACATATTTTTCTCAAAAATATTAAATTCACAAATTTACATTTTAGTATAAAGCCAGCACAATCATTGCATTTTTGGTGATATTTGTTAAATTACAGTTCAAGAATGCACAAATAAGGTTGAAAAATATCCTGTATGCCTTTCTGAAGATGAATATGAACCAAAACAACCAGCTTTGCTATTTAGGAACCAAGTTGTACAGCTTTACGAAACCAAAGTCACGATCGGAAACACTAATTTACTTCGTATTGGATTTATATGTGGTTAAACAACCTATTTTCTTAAATGGTAGATTAACAGAACTGTATTTGATTTAGCAATAGGTTAAGATATTTCAATTAGAGCATGTTGTAATACAGCAATATATATATATATATATATATATATACATAAAAATTGTCATTAAGGCACCCAAACCGCATACTCATTGCTATTGTGGCACCCAAAAATACCAAGAGGCACCCGACTTTGGGTGCCACAGTGTTTCGTGTGTATAAATTCGTCCTACGCTTCAAAAAGGTCAGTAACCTCGTTTAACATAAAATAGGTCGGGAGCCATATTGACACTCATTATTCTGGGATATACAGTTTAGTTCGTTGATTTTATCATAGAGGTCGCTTTGTTATATACACGTATATAAAATTATGTAAATGTTGTAAATGTGGCACCTTGCCATGGGTTGTATTTCCGGCACCCATGATTTGGCAACACCGCTATAGTATATTACGCTCCAAGATCGGTAAGTCGCTTATAGCAGATCGAGAAACAGTTGGAAATACGAGACCCTTTGGGCTTCGATTTTCTAATTCTGAAATCTGTTGTAAACATTTAACGATCGAGCGTCATATAAATTTTTTTGCGTTTTTTATTTTTATTTAAAAATACAAAATGTATTATAAGTATTTTTTATACAGAGTGGGGCAATAGTGCGTGGGAGTTCGGTAGCTCGTATACCGTAACAGATAAAAAAAACTTTCTAATGCAGATGTAAACTGTGGGTCAATGCGCATACATAAAAATTATTTTCAAATATGCAGGTTGTTACAAAAAGTGTGGCACGCTTAAGGTAATTTTTTAAATGGAATGCCCTGAATATTTTTGCATATTTAACACATCTCTTGGGATGTTTATTCATATCTAAAATATTAGCGCCATCCAATGTCTAGTGTAGATGTAATAAATTGTTTTCAAAAATTTAATTTTTACATTACTCCATTTCCGCGGCCGCAGCTTTGAAGACGAAATTAAGTAAAGACCTTATTGGAGGAGGTTGTAGGGTGCTCTTATCTAAATATCGTAGAGCCACCATGTACAGGGTGTTCAAAATTAATTTTCACATTTTGAGAACTTTAAAGTTATTTTTCTCAACTTTTGCAAGTGAAACACCCTGTATATTCTTACCGATGTTGTGTAGAATTAAATACAAACATTTTTTGTATGTACATCCTTTTGGCTATTTGTAAGCACTTTTGATTTATTGAACAAATAGTACAAAATTCAACAATATTTATTAAAAATTAAGGTTTTTCAAATAAAACAAAACACCATGTTTATGTTGCCCATAAACACATTTTTTCATTGGGTGCATTTTTACGTTTGTGTCTAGATCTCGCGCAGCACATTAGTTAATTTATTTGGTTGCAAATTATTTTGGTTGTTTGTATTCGACAAAACAATAAAGCATCTATTCGCTAGAAATCGTTTTGCACAAACGTATCAATTTTCATTTTTGACATTGATTTGACACTTAATCAGCAAGTAGTTTATAATGTGAATTACGTTTTCAAATTTTATTGTTATATTTTTAAAAACTTTATTTGAAAAACGGAGTTACAATTCTCTTAAAGTTGTGTCAACAATTTAGACATCAAGCTTTAATAACTGAGCAATAACTGCCCTCATAATTATTATGCGTAACTATATATACTACTGCTTAGGTTAGTAATTGCATTACCTCATTGATAATGTATTAGCGTTGATTGAGATACTTCTTGGTCAACGGTGTTAGTAAGTTTTTCTTGGATATTTCAGTGACCTAGTTAATCGCATGATTTCACTGATAATGTATTAGCGTTGATTGGGATACTTCTCAATCATCGGTGTTAGTAAGTAATTTATATCGAATATTGCAGTGACGTAACTTGTGTGGGTTATGGAACCGGGAAACAAGTAAAAATAGCTTAGTTTTTTATTGTTTTATTGTTTACAATGCGATTTATTAGATAACTAATATTTAGAATTTTTGTGAGCTGAAAATAATGACCTGAAAGAGATATACTCCAGTGAGCCTTAATCTAGATATTATATGTTATAGAGTAAATAATTTTAAATTAAACATAATATTCGTTATCCTAAGCTGCATGCAGTTCTAAAAGTCTAAGTTTTTATTGATTATTCAGGGTGATTCACGACGAATAGTAAATATTTTAGGGGGTGTTGGTATGGACTATTTTGAGTAAAAACGTTCATATAAACATATGTCCAATTCTCAATAATTGCGGATGGTATCTGTTTTGATGTTATCATTAAACAAATTGAGGAAAGCTAATCACTTATTTATTGCATTTATTACAACAAAATAAAACAAAACAATAACAGTTTAAAGCAAATGCTCAAAAATACCAACATCGACTTTAATACACCTTTTAACTCTGTCGGCATAAGTGTGTGTAGTTCTTCTGAGTTTGTTCGTTTATGAGAACAGCACTATTCATAATGCGAGCGACCAATTCGTCTCTTGTGTTTACTCTTTCTTTGTATATTTCGCTTTTCATCAAACCCCATAAACAAAAATCTAAAGGGGTAAGATCTGGAGACCTAGGTGGCCAATGAACACGACAAGCGATGTTGATAATTTGTTTCAACAGTGGCATGAGGATTTTCTTGTGATCACCGATGTGAAATTTGCTTCATCAGTGAACAATGTTGATGAAATTACTCCGCGATTAGCAATTGCCCACCTAAAAAATTTCAAGCGTCGCGTAGAAATTCTTCTTGTACTTGTTAAAGGACTATGTTCTACTAACTGAAGAATGCCTTCTGTTTCTTTCAAATTCTGTACATTTGCACGTCCATAAGCTATACAACTGCTAGGAACTGTACCAGTCAAACACAGTTTGTTGAAAACACACTGCACTGCACACGAAAAGAACATTTCCACCACAAAATCCGTAAACAAATACCATATCGGCATATTCGGAATGCGTAAAGACGTGCGGCATTGTAAAAAACACTTGCGAACAATGTCTATGATAATAAACAGCTTCAAATGTCACACACTCACGTGTTTTTTAAGGTGCTGAATGCTTGTCGTCTATTTCTGTACCCGCCAATTTCAAACAGCTACATATCCGTAATTATTGAGAATTGGACATATGTTTATATGAACTTTTTTACTCAAAATAGGTACAATATCGGGCCTAGCACACTACCCTGTGATACTCTTGATGTTATGGGTTGTATTGCTGATATCTCAGACTCATGCCTCAACCTAAAGTATCTCTCACTTACGTATGATTTGAGGATAGCATAGATTTCATGTGGAAGGTTTTCTTTGAGTTTCTACAGCAACCCCAGATGCCAGACCTTGTCGAATGCCTGGCTGGCATCCAAGAATACTGCTGCACCATAGGTTTTATCCTCAAAGCTTTTATTGATGGTATTAACGACCCTATGCTGTAGAATGCAAGAATCTAAAACCAAATTGGTGGTCCAATATCAGATTCGTTTCTGCAACTATTTTATTTAATCGTTTGACAAGAAGTTTTTCAGCTATTTTAGACATGATGGGTAGTAGGCTCATGGGTCGATTAGAGGGAGGTTCGGTTGGTGGTTTACCCGGATTTTGGGTTAACATAACTTCTGCTGCCTTAAGTGAGCATGACTACTCCTTTACGGGGGAGTTCTTTGATTACTTGGCCTGTAATCATATCGTAGCCGGGCGCTTTCTTTGCATTTAAGTCTTTCGTGATTATGTCTTTTACTTCATTTAGTTGATTGTTCGGTTGATTGTCCTGGTTTTTCTAGGACATTTGAATTTCATTTTCTTCATCTTCTTAAGCGCCTGGAAGTGGTTTAAAAACATTTTCTAAGTAATTAGCAAACGTGTTAGCCTTTTCTTTATCAGTTTTGGCCTATCCACCAGTTGGTTTTCTTATGGGTGGTATGTGTACTCTCGGTTATTTCAATTTCCATGTTGCTTTTCAGTGTTCGATGTCAGCTGATGGTGTTAGACTTTCAAGGTATTCCTGGAATAAGTTGTTCTCGAGTTCTGTTAGGAATTCTTTCAGTTATCTGACTGCTCGATTATAGATAGTTTTATCCTGTGGATGTCTTGACGTTTGCCAGATTTTCCGAAGTCTTAATTTTTCTACTATTTTCCCCGAATGTTTATTGGATAGCCGGTTGTTTTTTGCTTTTGTAATTTTGGAGCTGAAGTTGCCTCCCAGGCAGCTTCTTGTATAAGTTCAGTGAATTTTTGTACTTCGGTTTCCAGTTCTTCCGTCGTTTTGAATGAAAGCCTTAGATTAATCTGCATTTATTAGTTCTTTGTAAAGTGACCAATTTTTTTTGATATTACAGTTTTGCTGCCTGTTCCTTTTCCTTTGTTTCAGAGTAAACGGTTACTATCAGTGGTCCATGCCAATCTTGTATAACTACGCTTGCTGCCTGGAGATATGTTTCTTCAACTTTATCCAGGGTGTATGGTGCTTAATACCATGTCGTATTATAACTGCTTCACCGGTTCTGCTTCACCTGGCCCTTCGCTCTGCGTCGGGGTGGGCTGTGTTGTATGTTACGTAATGCAGTATTTTGAAGCTGGTATTAGTTGTTAGGTGGGATTCCGATATAAATAAAATATCGATTTTATGTAGGGCTAGAAATAATTCTATTTCATATTTGTGATTTGTGACACCGTTTACGTTCGATAATGATATTTTGTATAATTGAGCCATTATTGTTTGGATTTGCATGAGTCATCTCTTCGCCGAGCTGTCTGATTTGTAGTTTCAATTCCAATATGGCTTGTTGCTGTTTTTCTATTTGCTGCTGTAACTATATATTTTGTTATTGTAGGTAAGCATTCCGTTGTTGCAGGAGGGTTATAATGTTATATTCTAGTTGCTGTTGATGTAATTGTGGATATCGATTTTGTTAAGGTTGTTTTGCTACTGCTTGAATTTGGGTATTATACAGCGGCCCTGGTTTGGTATAGTTTAGTAGTGGAAACAAAATACACTGTGACGGGCGCGATAACTTGGGGATTCACCGGGCACCCCGAAGCCGGCACGGATTTTACAATTCTCACAATTGAAGGCTCTACAAAATTGAAGGTCGTAAAACTATTCAAATTACTTTAAAACTAGGAACTGCCTTTTAATAGTTTATTTTTTGAATTAGTAGTAGTAGTAGTAGAAATTACAGTTTCATAAAAGGATTTCCTCTCCTTTTCAATTCGCAATGCATTCTTATGAGAAATGTCCACCATTCAATTTAAAGTTAATCATATTTAAATGCAATGTTCTTTCAGTTAATCGATTTTATTGTTATATTTATGTACACTTTCAAAATTTCGATGTTTTAAACTAAAATATTACGAGTTTGTACTGTCATTTAAGAAAAGTCCTCCATAACTCCGACATAATTTGCTGATTTTTTAATTAATTATATGGGTTCAGTTAAGCTACAAAGGCAGTCGATGGCTAGAGGTTAGCACGTTAGACTTCTATGCTGAAGGTGCTGGGTTCAATTCCCAGTATCGGAACATCGGATCTTTAACGGCCGTTCTCCCTCGCAAGGCAAATGCAAATCAGCCTAGTAAATCTTCCTTCCAGTAGAAGTATTTACACTTTGCGTGGTTTCAGAGCCTACGTTATGCTGTAGGTCCTCTATGTCTGTGGCACTCCAAAAACGAACAACCCAGGCATACGAAAGAAGATCGCTACGTCTCGTACGAAATAAAGCACGCTAAGAAGAAGCTACAAAAAAGTAATATCAAGATTTACAATCTACAACATTTGCCAAAATTAACGTTGTCGAACGTTCAAGTGACAGATTATATCATATATCATGATGTGACTTGAGGCAAAAAGGTCAACTTGATCTTGAATCCTGTCTCGTATTATGTAATTCTTTCAGAGAAATGGCCAGTATATTTAAAAAGTGCTATTCATAAATTCTCATAGTTAGCCACGCATAAAGCCAACAAGTTGGAATATTTAAATGCAAACTGTCGACTGCTTCCATAAGAAAGCATTATAAATATTTTCGGGGACACCAATTTGATACAACACTTGCGCATGTATATATCTCCCTCAACAGGAATCGTTCGTTCACGGATGTATTACAATCGGTAATAATACGCACGCTAAGTAAAAAAGAAATCATTGCATAATTGCACCCTCACATTGGCAACTACGCTGGGTGCCTGTTTTACCGTCATTAACATTATTTTTATACAGTTTGGTGCCACTTTGTAGCATTATGTAATGGTGCCAGAATATCATCTTGTATAATTAAAATATATACACAGGGTGCCATGTGGTCATTAGGTATAGCGGGTGCCACATGATACAAAACTTATGTATATATATATATACCAGGTCATTACTATTTTTCCAAAACAAGGGTTTGCATGATTGATTGCTCTATTTAAATAGAATCATTGAGAACTACTTGAAGGACGTGATCTTTATTGCATGTTATTTGCAATCATTCTTATTTCCTGTTTTCAATTACATAAAAATTATTTATTAAAAGTTACTTCATATAGGTCTATTGCACTGCATGCTTAAAACTAGTCATAAAATTGATTGAAAGGTTACAATTAATACAATTAAATATTGTTAAAGTAATTTACTAAAAAGGTAAAAATAAACAGAACTGTTTAAAAGATCCAGTAAAGGCTCAAAATAAAATACAGCAGTTAAGTCTTAACTTTTTTCATTACATAATCTATAAGTAAACTTTAAAGATTAAGAAATTAATAATACAATTCAATTAACTATTAGGTATAAACATATTAAGCAGTGCTTAGGTCTCTAACAATAATTTAAATTTTTGAAACCCCCTGACCTAAGACGAGACCAACACCTCCTGAATTTCACCCTTTCTATCCTCAGTAATCCTCAACATCCTAATTATAAATCAATTAAAAAGAATGACTTCCAAAACCTATATCGACTACACCCCAAAGCTATTCCACCATACAACATTCGTGCAGATACAATCCGGAAAAAACTAGAAATAGAAACATACAACCTTTTTTCGTACTTACCTGAAACTCCACCATGGAAAACGCATAAACCCCAAATAAATCTTGAACTAACTAAATACCCAAAAGAAAGTACGAACCCGTCAGTTTATAAAATCAAACTAAATGAAATCATTAGAGCCCACCCAAACCACCACTGCATCTATACAGATGGTTCCAAAGTAAATAAGAACATAGGTTATGCCTACATCTGTGATAAATATAGTCGCGATTTCAAGCTCTGCGAAAGAAATTCAATATTTACAGCTGAACTGATGGCAATAGATAAAGCAATTGAATTTATTAGACATGACAAACATAATGAATACATTATTTTGTCTGACTGTTTAAGTGCATTGCAATCATTATCAAACATCTTTAATGAAAACACCTATGTCAGACGATTAATAAACCAATTAACGATAATAAAAGAAAATTCCAGAAATATACTATTTCTATGGATTCCCTCACATATTGGTATCAAACAAAATGAAGCTGTAAACAAATTGGCAAAACAAGCATCCACAAAACCTGAAACCGATGACAATATAGAAATGTCAGAAGACCTGAAGAAATTTCAGAAATATAAGATAAAAGAAATATGGGAGCAACGATGGAGAGGACTGCAGCAAAATAAGCTACGACACCTACAAGAATCCACAGATAAATGGATACCAAAGCTCCAACTAAACAGAAGAAATGAAGTTACAATGACAAGATTACGAATTGGACACACACGCATATCCCATGGACATCTTCTTCGAGGCCAGGAACCTGAAAAGTGTGATACGTGTAATGTGCCTATAAGTGTTATTCATCTTCTTTGTGAGTGCCCAAAATATAAAACAGAAAGACTAAAATACGATATCAAAGACCATTTAAACAGTGTACTAGATAATACGAAGGAATCACTACAAAATCTTATAAATTTTCTAACAGAAACTAAATTAATTAATAAAATATAATGTACTAACTATTCTAAGGTAATCTAGATCAATGTAAATTTTTTTGCCTATGTGTCAAAAACCATAGTAGTTACGGCACATTAATTATTTAATAAAAATTTTTTTTTTAAATTTTTGCTAGATTATGTATTTGTTTCAGTTGTGCTAGAAACCGCAGAGTGAGTTGTTATTGTATTATTTATGTTGTTTTGTTTCCGTTTTTAATATGCCAGGAGCAGCCTTGAATTCGCAATAAGTTATACATTTATTAGTGTATTTTCAACAAGAGAAGGAAAACGACCAGCCGTAATTTCAGTTTTGGCTGCGCAGGAGATAATTTTTATATTGATTACAACTTACTTTTTTTGCTTAAACGTATTGCAATAGCCGCCAAATCGCCTGTTAAAACTTTTCAAAACTTAAGGCGGAATTAATAGAACAAAACTCATTGAAGCATTGCAGGAGTTACCAGAACCACGTAAGATGATACATTCAATAAGAGCAACTTTGAATGGGAATAAGGTGAAGATAGAACCTAAGAACTGACTTTTAGTAGAATTAAAAATAATGGCATGCGTTATCATTATCACTGCTTCTGTTTTACTGAATATTGGAGGTAATTATTCGAACGTTGGAAGTTGCCGACTGGTTAAAAATGATGTATTAGTAGTAGACGATTGAGAAGGCACCCGAGTAAGGAAGTAGCATTATCTATACACATTTAGTTTTTATTTAAATGCCATTTGTATTGGTATTAATACATTTTTGAGTTCATGAAGAAGAACGTTTTTAATTACCACAAAGAAGTTTGGTTTTAGCTGGTACTGGTGTAAATTTCAAGTTTAGATTTAAAGTTTAGCTGCCAATATTAGCTTGAAAATCAAAGTCGTTACTTTTAGTGAAATAACATGGCGTGGTCAAGTGAGAAACTGAAGATAGTGCGAAATCATTTCATTTGTTGGTAACCTGGATATAACTTCTTTGTCTTCTTCTTCTTCTTCTTTCAGCCTTCTTCAATCCATCTTTGGATGTAGGCCTCTTTGTCTAATAAAAAAAAATGATTTAAATGGTCTTTTAGTGTACAAACGTATTTTCAGTAAATATGACACGGTGGGAGGTTATTTGGTATACGTTTATTAGTAGTAGAGTATTTCCTTTCAAAGTCATTGTTCACATTGGTTTATTAAACATAAGCTACGAACACTACAAAAAGGAGTCGTTGCATATAATCCTCTAACTTAACATGCGTAAGGTTACAAGTAGGTAATAAAAACCAGGGTAACACAAGAACATTCATAGCATAATCTGTTAAAGATTTTTAAAATGCAAATGCAGGAGGTTTTTTGTACAGCCTTAAATTGCACAAAGAAATACATGCGTATGTATCTTGTGTAGTTAGTTCTTCGTTGAAGGGATGTCGCAACTGCATCTGTAGGTTCAAAACACCACTGATGACTTGGTATTTGCGTTTAATTAATGAATTGCACGGCAATAATGACTGTATGATCGGCTTATCACACGTAAACAATTAGTTCGTATCGCAAACAAGATTTTAGAATTCTTAATGCAAATTAAGGTTTGTTTGCTTTACATCTAACATCAGTTGTTTGCAGATGAACGTCTAAGTTTTGTACACGAATTATTCTAAGAAATAGTTTAATGATTTGAAGTGCAACCATTACAATCAAAGACCAATTGCAATATCTGAAACATTAATATTAAATGCGATCATGTCCAGATTCACCTACGACATAAGCATTGGCTCTCGGGTCCACCTTCGACTCTGGAAAGTTTTTAAGGATAGAATTGTCCTCGAAACTTTGTCTCAATCGGTATCGGTCTTGCTGATTTCGTTTTCTGGAACTCCCGTATAATTTATTCTTCCCAAGGTAGGAAAGATTGGTTCTTCCCTTAATAAACATGGAAAAATAACAGATTTTATTTCAGATTTTTGTGGCAAGAGATTTAGATAAACGCTTCGGGCCATTTCCTCCATGTCTTCAGGCATGGCTTCATTACTGCTCTAATTAAAAATGTAAAACTACGTGAAATATTATAATTAGTTGAAATCTTTTTAGACAATTTAGTTTGTTTATTATTTGTTGTGTTGTGTGACCGTAGATAAAATCGTCGCCGCCCTCATGATAATTTTCAGTAAAAAATAAATGTAATAAATGAAGTTTCATTTTGAAGTTATTTTTGGCGCTAATAAAAATAACATGTGAAACACACGAATAAAGTGTTTCTCCTTCCTGTTTTATATCTTAGTCTGGGGGAACCAAAGCTAACTTTCTGTTTTTTGTTAGAAAAATAATATGTCTATAATAACTATCAAAGTAGCGAAGTTTTTTCTTTACTAATGCCATTTATACATATACAAGAATGTCAAGAGTACGTAACGTGTAGAATTGTAGGTAATTAAACAACTTAGATACTCGCCAAATTTTTTCTAAGAGATATCCCTGGTTATGAACATCGTAGTGCAGCAACGATTTTGAGACACTGGCTGACATAATAGGAAGAAGAAGAAGTCCATCATCGTCGCTTTGGATCTAGATGTTTCGGGAACAACAGATGGTGAAGAATGTCGTTACAGAGTTTTGGCCACAAGAGCTAGATTTGCCACAATTTGTTGAATAATGGTTGATGCGATGGGAGGTGTGAAACGCAGAACGCTAGAGCCTCTTGCACCCGGACCATAATTTCATATATCTAATAAATATTAGATATATGCATAATTTCGCCGGCCGACAATTTTGCCGACCGACAGAAAAGCAGTCGCAACCTTCCACACGACACAGGTGCTCGGGCGGCATTGTGTTGAATCACATGGATTTGTTTCCTCTCAATGGTCAGTACCTTATTTTACGACTGAAATTATTTTTGCATTTATTTAGTAGTAGGGTCTTAGCTGAAATATTGCCTTTGTTTTATGTCTTACAGGTATTTAGCAAGCGGTGCCACATTGACAGACCTTCATTATAGCTACAGGGTAGGAATATCAACGGCACTAAAGATTGTAATGGATGACACCACAAATAGCTAAGCAATGGAAAGACAATGAATCAGGTTTCGCAATGAATGCTAATTTTTCAATTGTATGGGGGCTATAGATGACAAGCACATGACGATAATTCAGCCACAACACATTGACTCATTATATTACAATATTATAAGCACTATTTTTCCATGGTTATACTATCAGTTGCGAATACAAATTATTGTTTCCGATATGTCGATATAGGAACTTATGGTAAAAAATGTCACTCTTCTGTTTTAACAGAATTATCAATCTGGAAGGCCCTAATTACGAAATATTTGAATTTGCCCATTCCAAAAGCACTGTTTCAAAGAGATAAAAGAACTTTACTACATATGTTGGTGAGAGACCAACCTTTTGGCTTAACTGATAAATTATTGCACTCATTTGGCGACAATTATTTAACAGTCAAACAAGTATTCAACTATTGCTTATCTAGAGCTAGAAGATATGTAGAATGCGTATTTAGTATTCTAAGTAACAAATGGCGAATTTTCCAACGACTTATAAACGTTTCTGTTGATTTTGCCATCGATATTATTAAAGTATTCTGCATTTTCGATAATTTTGTACGAGTGAAAGATCGATATCGTATTCAAGACGAAGATGTTCCACAACATAATATACGAGAAAGAAGAATAGATATACAATTGCGAGAATATTTTGCAGAATAGTTTATGAGCAATGAAGGATCAGTTCCTTCGCAAATGAATAAAATTTAAAATAAAAATTTTGTAGGTAAATAATTCTTACTGCCAAACCTTTTAATCTTAAACATGTAGGTATTCATCCTGGATGCAAAGCTAACCTGGAAATCACAAATCTGCGTCTTCTTCTCCTTGGAGTGCGTTATCTCTTACAAGACGTAGCGATCTTCTCTCACAAATCTGCACCGATGGATCGCTGGTGTTGTGGCGTAAAGTGGAACAAAGACAAGCTAGGTTGGAGATATGCTTGCTTGTGTATCACAGGTGCGGTGAGAAGCACTACAACAGCAGCCATAGAAACCCTAGTAAGCGTGCCTCCTCTTGATGTCATAATTACGGCGGAGGCCAGGTTAGCGGCGTACACGCTGAAATACAATCAAATCTGGGAAACCAGCTATTTCTGGACACACCAGGATAGAAACGATGATCACAAACTCATTACTACAAATGAGAAGTGACATGATGCCAATCAGGCAAAACCATAATAAACCCTTTAACATCTAGATAGACTAGAACGAGGGGATAGTTAAAGCCGTGGCCACACTAATAAGCTAATCTGGTATACACATGGATCTACAACTTACAACAGCACTGGTGCAGGGATATATGGTGAATCTCCCCAATTTAATGGATATGTATCTCTAGGGAAAAATGCTACAGAATTCTAACCAGAAACTCACGCTGTAGACATATGTCTACAGGAGAACATTAAAAGAAATTATAAAGGGAAAGATATTATCATCCTAACAGATAGCCAGGCTGCTATAAGAGCCCTAGCTAGCCACCGGATTAACTGAAGATTAGTCTGGGCTTGTCTACAAAATCTAATAGCTCTGGCAAACCATAACAGGATAACCCTAGTGTAGGTGCCGGGACACAAGGATATACAAGGCAATGAAAATGCTGATACAGTTGCGAAGAAGGTATTAGAAACACCTTTTACTGGATCTGAGCCAGTGTTTGGAGTCACCAAAACTACAGTACTCAGCTGGTTGATTGGGTGGACAAACAAAACACACCAAAACTGCTGAAACTCCGTGAGAGGATTGAGACATAGTAAACTAAAGAAACCATTCAGAAAACTGAAATGGATGACATATTGCGATTAAGTAGACTCCAAATCAGGCTAGTGCCGGGGCTGTAACCGGTCACTGCCACCTTCGAAAAACATGTATACAATGGGCATCCAAAGGGAAGAACCTATCTGCAGACTCTGTAATGAGGAGGAGGAAACAGTCTCTCATGTCGTCTTCGACTGTGAAGCTCTTGACAGATGGAGATATACATTCCTGGGAGGAACAAACTATCGAGAAACTCTAACAAGAGAAAACCTAGTGAAGAGACTACTAAACCTGATAGAAGCGGCCAAACTCTTCACTGAATAGGCGACATGATGAGCGACACAATAAGCCTTAAGGCTACGGTGTTGTGGAATTGTAACCATATCACGTCATTCACACACAAAAAAATAGTGCTTCTGCGATGACAATGATGTGACTAATAAATCATGACTATTTTATGATGCGATTCTGCAATAACAACGACGGAAGAGCGTGCAAACTTACATGGACTTGTTTGTGATGCAACAATTGCAGCGGCACAAATTCTGCCCTGCAACCGTGTGCCTACCGTCCAAAATTAAACATTCGGCGACAACCGGTCGACAGCCGGCCGGCCGACCGCCGTGCCATGTACATATCGTCTCTATTTAATCTCGTGTTAACTAATTTTTACTGGTTTTTCTGCCAGCCGACGAAATTATCGTCCGTGTGCAAGAAGCCTTACGTCATCTGTTTATCGCCGGACAACATCTCATAACACCGCATTCGTACCGTTCATTTACTCCACTTTATTGATTGAAGCAATGAAACCGCGATGAAGCACTGGAAAAATATCAAATTCCGAGGGTAATTTTTTTAATAAGGTCCGTTTTTTAATAAGAAGAAAAATATTGTAAATATCATTAAAATATATTTCTTTCCATATTCTACTTACTGTTATCTATTTTTCTACATAATTTCCATTTTTGTTCAACATTTGTCATACCGCTCAACAAGTTTTTGAATTCCGACGTCAAAGAAATCTGCCGCATGTGAAGAAGCCCAATCCATGACTGCAGTTTTCACTTCTTCGTCGTCGTTGAACCGTTGACCACCAAGGAACTCCTTTAAGTATCGAAACAAGTGAAAATCACTGGGTGCAAGGTCTGGATTGTACGGTGGATGATCCAGTTGTTCCCATCCAAAAGACCTGATTAGACCTTGTGTTTGTGGTCTTGCATTGTCATGGAGCAACATCACACCTGAATAAAGTAGGCCACGCCGCTTGTTTTATATGGCACGCCGGAGTTTTCTCAAAGTCACACAATACGCATCAGAATTGATTGCTGTGTCTCCCGGCATAAAATCTACAAACAAAACCCGTTTCCTGTCCCAAAAGACAGTTGCCATGATCTTTCGTGCTGAAATGTTTTTTTTTTTTTTTAATAGTTGTTGAGCTAGTTCAGCAACGTCTTGCTATTCATAGCTGAGGTAACACTAGTCACTACAGTTTAAGCACTAATGGGATTAATAACACCCGTCATTAATTAAATCTTAATCACTGTCTTCAAGTTCAGATAGTATAATATCTTGCGGTAATTTTCTCTTCAACCGTTTATGAATATTTCTTCTTCCAAGTGGGAACGTGCGAGTCGCCGGGCAAAATTCTAGTTTTTCGTGATAACGTTTGTAGAGTTTAGATGTGAAATCTTTGATTGTTGGTATATTTAATTCTCGATGTATTTGATGGGTCCTTATAAACCAAGGGGCATTTAATATTATTCTGAGCACTTTGTTTTGAATAACCTGAATTTTATTCATTTGTGTGTCACTGGCATTACACCAAACTGCGCACCCATAAGTTAAGATGGGTCGAATGATGGTAGTGTATATGAGTGTACCACATTCTATTTTTAAGGGAGATATTTTATTTAATAGTGAATATAATTTTACCAGCCTTACATGAGCCTCGTTAACTTTCTTATTAATATGGTATCCCCACGTTAGCCTCTTGTCAAGGTACACTCCGAGGTATTTAACAGCACTGTCGGCACTATTCCAAGGGATGACTTGGTCGTTGATCCGCAAGTTGTGAACATTTTGTAATCTGCGAAGTGTAAAAATCTTAGCTTCGGATTTTAGTGGGTTGAGTTGGAGATTCCATTTGTTGAACCAGTGGGTGATAATATCTACACTTAGTTGAATTTGGTTAATAGTGTTATGTATATCTACGCTTTGGCTAAGTATAGCCGTGTCATCGGCAAACATAGCAAGTGTAGTGTTTGGTGGTTCAGGTATGTCATGCATGAATATATTGAATAGAAGAGGTCCCAGTATCGAGCCCTGGGGAACTCCTGCTTCTATTGGTTTGATTTCAGAAGTAGCTGAGTTTACAACTGTTGAGAACGAGCGGTTGTGGAGGAAGGATTTCACAATGCGGACTAGGTAGTTCGGTGTTTTGCATTTTATTAATTTATAAATTATTCCCTTATGCCATACGCTGTCAAAGGCATGTTTGACATCAATAAAGATAGCTGCCGTAAATGTGTTCAAAGCCATTTTCGATGTATCCAGTGATTCTGTTTAGCTGGTGAATAGTAGAGTGGTGATTACGAAATCCGAACTGGAAATGTGGTATAAGGTTTATACTGTTAACGTATGCTGTTAATCTTTTATTTATGACTTTTTCGAATACTTTTGAAATAGTCGGAAGTAGACTTATTGGCCTATAACTGGTGACTTCGGTGGTTTTCTTACCGGGTTTATGGAACAGTAGGACTTTTGCGTATTTCCATTCGTTGGGGAAATAACCACACCTAAGACATGCGTTGAATATGGACACTACATACATCAGAGCTTTCTTTGGTAAGTTTTTTAGCACCACGTTTGTTATTAAATCGTGTCCGGGAGCTTTATTATTTTCGACAGCTTGTTTATTATATCCTTAACATCCTCAGGAGCGACAGGCTCGATGTTTCCTGGAATTATTGAATTAAATTTATTAAGTTCGTGATCTATTTGTTGAATGTTATTTTCATCCCGGAGTTCACTATGTGTTGTAAATGTTTTGGCCAGTTGGGATGCAAATATTTCGCATTTCTCAGAGTCAGTTGAGTAGAGATTGTTGACTTGCTTTAAAGTTGGTATGATGTGTTGTTGTCTTAGGATACGTTTCGTCGCTCTCCACATCGTTGGATCCCTCGGTTCTAATTCTTTTATATATTCCGCATATCTGAATATTCTGAGTTGTTCGAGTTCTTTTTGAATTTTGTGAATTAGATAATTCAAACGGGTTTTAACAGTTGGTTCTCTGGTCAATATCCATTGTCTTCTTGTCTTGTGTTTTTCTTTGATTAATTTTTGAATCGCGTGGGGAGGAGAGAAATAATTGAGTGGACTCCTCGGCTTTTGCACTGTGGTGGACGATACAACTGCATTTTTAATACACTGAATTAGACATTCTACAGCCTGGTCTATTTCTTCATCATTGCATAACGTTGTCGGAATGCTTAAGTTGGTTTGGATTGTGCTACTAAATAACTTCCAGTCAATTCGTCCATTAATCAGTTTGGGCGGCTTAGGATTAAGTTGAGGTTGTTTACCGATAAGTATAAGAACGGGTAAATGATCTGAGTCCAGTTCTGGCAATACCTTTTGATGCAGTTCACTGGTGACGTTTTTGTGTAGGGCAATGTCCAAAATATCAGATTGATGATCGGTTCGGTATGGCGTATAAGTGGGTTTTGGGGGGTGGGGGTGAAATTTGAATCCCGTGTGCCTCAAGAACAGAATGAAGTCGGTTACCATTTGGGTTATTCGTCCTACAACCCCATATAGTGCACTTGCAATTTAAGTCCCCTACTAAAATAGTTGGGGTATTATCGCAGAACATGTTACTTATGTCATCAGCGATTAGCCTCTTATTCGGTTGTTTGTATGCGCATATCATTTTTAAGTAACGCTCGTTTTGTAATTTGATTAATATTGCTATGGACTCAATATTTGTGATTGTGGGCAGCGTACTATGGCATATGTTGAATGACTTTTTAACTATAATAGCCACCCCTCCGGATGCTTTTTGGGCGATTCTATCTTCTCGGTATATGTTATAACCAGGGATTTTAAAATTTTGTTCTGGGATTAAGTGGGTTTCAGTAACGCACATGATATCGACATTGTGCCTTGCTAAAAAGGCGATAACTACTTGTCTTTGTCGAGCTATGCCATCAGAATTCCAATTTGTGATTACTAAGTTAGAGTAGGTTTTGTGATTATTTACTAACATTTTGAAAGATTGAAGGGATTAACGATAAGACTAGGTCTTTTATTGACCCCAGGTGAGGTAAGATTAATTGGATTATTTTTTGGATAATTTCATTGAGTAGCGAAGAATGATCATTCCTTGAGTCGTTAGAGTTGTTGCCATGTTGAGAATTGTTCCAAGGTGACCTAAATTGGGTTTTATTACTGTAAACAAGGTTCGGAAATTCGTGGTTATTGACGTTGAATGGTTTGGTGGTAACTGTCTGCGATTTGGGTTGGAAAGATGTTTGTTGATTTGATGGGCGGTTCTTAAGTAGGTTTTGGTAATGAGGACACCCCTTATAATTCGCGGTGTGCTCACCGCCACAATTAACGCATTGTGGTTTAATTTGATCAGATTTTGGTTGAGGGCATTTGGAGTAGTGGTGTTCACCTAAACATCTCACGCATCTCGGGTTAAGCTTGCAAACATTTTTTGTGTGTGCATAGCGTTGGCAACGAGTGCATTGAGGCAAGTCCCCACTTTTTCGCCGTTGCTCAACATT
>JABXWE010103641.1:0-47852 GCA_014611495.1 Limonius californicus | reverse complement strand
TAAACATGTAGGTATTCATCCTGGATGCAAAGCTAACCTGGAAATCACAAATCTGCGTCTTCTTCTCCTTGGAGTGCGTTATCTCTTACAAGACGTAGCGATCTTCTCTCACAAATCTGCACCGATGGATCGCTGGTGTTGTGGCGTAAAGTGGAACAAAGACAAGCTAGGTTGGAGATATGCTTGCTTGTGTATCACAGGTGCGGTGAGAAGCACTACAACAGCAGCCATAGAAACCCTAGTAAGCGTGCCTCCTCTTGATGTCATAATTACGGCGGAGGCCAGGTTAGCGGCGTACACGCTGAAATACAATCAAATCTGGGAAACCAGCTATTTCTGGACACACCAGGATAGAAACGATGATCACAAACTCATTACTACAAATGAGAAGTGACATGATGCCAATCAGGCAAAACCATAATAAACCCTTTAACATCTAGATAGACTAGAACGAGGGGATAGTTAAAGCCGTGGCCACACTAATAAGCTAATCTGGTATACACATGGATCTACAACTTACAACAGCACTGGTGCAGGGATATATGGTGAATCTCCCCAATTTAATGGATATGTATCTCTAGGGAAAAATGCTACAGAATTCTAACCAGAAACTCACGCTGTAGACATATGTCTACAGGAGAACATTAAAAGAAATTATAAAGGGAAAGATATTATCATCCTAACAGATAGCCAGGCTGCTATAAGAGCCCTAGCTAGCCACCGGATTAACTGAAGATTAGTCTGGGCTTGTCTACAAAATCTAATAGCTCTGGCAAACCATAACAGGATAACCCTAGTGTAGGTGCCGGGACACAAGGATATACAAGGCAATGAAAATGCTGATACAGTTGCGAAGAAGGTATTAGAAACACCTTTTACTGGATCTGAGCCAGTGTTTGGAGTCACCAAAACTACAGTACTCAGCTGGTTGATTGGGTGGACAAACAAAACACACCAAAACTGCTGAAACTCCGTGAGAGGATTGAGACATAGTAAACTAAAGAAACCATTCAGAAAACTGAAATGGATGACATATTGCGATTAAGTAGACTCCAAATCAGGCTAGTGCCGGGGCTGTAACCGGTCACTGCCACCTTCGAAAAACATGTATACAATGGGCATCCAAAGGGAAGAACCTATCTGCAGACTCTGTAATGAGGAGGATGAAACAGTCTCTCATGTCGTCTTCGACTGTGAAGCTCTTGACAGATGGAGATATACATTCCTGGGAGGAACAAACTATCGAGAAACTCTAACAAGAGAAAACCTAGTGAAGAGACTACTAAACCTGATAGAAGCGGCCAAACTCTTCACTGAATAGGCGACATGATGAGCGACACAATAAGCCTTAAGGCTACGGTGTTGTGGAATTGTAACCATATCACGTCATTCACACACAAAAAAATAGTGCTTCTGCGATGACAATGATGTGACTAATAAATCATGACTATTTTATGATGCGATTCTGCAATAACAACGACGGAAGAGCGTGCAAACTTACATGGACTTGTTTGTGATGCAACAATTGCAGCGGCACAAATTCTGCCCTGCAACCGTGTGCCTACCGTCCAAAATTAAACATTCGGCGACAACCGGTCGACAGCCGGCCGGCCGACCGCCGTGCCATGTACATATCGTCTCTATTTAATCTCGTGTTAACTAATTTTTACTGGTTTTTCTGCCAGCCGACGAAATTATCGTCCGTGTGCAAGAAGCCTTACGTCATCTGTTTATCGCCGGACAACATCTCATAACACCGCATTCGTACCGTTCATTTACTCCACTTTATTGATTGAAGCAATGAAACCGCGATGAAGCACTGGAAAAATATCAAATTCCGAGGGTAATTTTTTTAATAAGGTCCGTTTTTTAATAAGAAGAAAAATATTGTAAATATCATTAAAATATATTTCTTTCCATATTCTACTTACTGTTATCTATTTTTCTACATAATTTCCATTTTTGTTCAACATTTGTCATACCGCTCAACAAGTTTTTGAATTCCGACGTCAAAGAAATCTGCCGCATGTGAAGAAGCCCAATCCATGACTGCAGTTTTCACTTCTTCGTCGTCGTTGAACCGTTGACCACCAAGGAACTCCTTTAAGTATCGAAACAAGTGAAAATCACTGGGTGCAAGGTCTGGATTGTACGGTGGATGATCCAGTTGTTCCCATCCAAAAGACCTGATTAGACCTTGTGTTTGTGGTCTTGCATTGTCATGGAGCAACATCACACCTGAATAAAGTAGGCCACGCCGCTTGTTTTATATGGCACGCCGGAGTTTTCTCAAAGTCACACAATACGCATCAGAATTGATTGCTGTGTCTCCCGGCATAAAATCTACAAACAAAACCCGTTTCCTGTCCCAAAAGACAGTTGCCATGATCTTTCGTGCTGAAATGTTTTTTTTTTTTTTTAATAGTTGTTGAGCTAGTTCAGCAACGTCTTGCTATTCATAGCTGAGGTAACACTAGTCACTACAGTTTAAGCACTAATGGGATTAATAACACCCGTCATTAATTAAATCTTAATCACTGTCTTCAAGTTCAGATAGTATAATATCTTGCGGTAATTTTCTCTTCAACCGTTTATGAATATTTCTTCTTCCAAGTGGGAACGTGCGAGTCGCCGGGCAAAATTCTAGTTTTTCGTGATAACGTTTGTAGAGTTTAGATGTGAAATCTTTGATTGTTGGTATATTTAATTCTCGATGTATTTGATGGGTCCTTATAAACCAAGGGGCATTTAATATTATTCTGAGCACTTTGTTTTGAATAACCTGAATTTTATTCATTTGTGTGTCACTGGCATTACACCAAACTGCGCACCCATAAGTTAAGATGGGTCGAATGATGGTAGTGTATATGAGTGTACCACATTCTATTTTTAAGGGAGATATTTTATTTAATAGTGAATATAATTTTACCAGCCTTACATGAGCCTCGTTAACTTTCTTATTAATATGGTATCCCCACGTTAGCCTCTTGTCAAGGTACACTCCGAGGTATTTAACAGCACTGTCGGCACTATTCCAAGGGATGACTTGGTCGTTGATCCGCAAGTTGTGAACATTTTGTAATCTGCGAAGTGTAAAAATCTTAGCTTCGGATTTTAGTGGGTTGAGTTGGAGATTCCACTTGTTGAACCATTGGGTGATAATATCTACACTTAGTTGAATTTGGTTAATAGTGTTATGTATATCTACGCTTTGACTAAGTATAGCCGTGTCATCGGCAAACATAGCAAGTGTAGTGTTTGGTGGTTCAGGTATGTCATGCATGAATATATTGAATAGAAGAGGTCCCAGTATCGAGCCCTGTGGAACTCCTGCTTCTATTGGTTTGATTTCAGAAGTAGCTGAGTTTACAACTGTTGAGAACGAGCGGTTGTGGAGGAAGGATTTCACAATGCGGACTAGGTAGTTCGGTGTTTTGCATTTTATTAATTTATAAATTATTCCCTTATGCCATACGCTGTCAAAGGCATGTTTGACATCAATAAAGATAGCTGCCGTAAATGTGTTCAAAGCCATTTTCGATGTATCCAGTGATTCTGTTTAGCTGGTGAATAGTAGAGTGGTGATTACGAAATCCGAACTGGAAATGTGGTATAAGGTTTATACTGTTAACGTATGCTGTTAATCTTTTATTTATGACTTTTTCGAATACTTTTGAAATAGTCGGAAGTAGACTTATTGGCCTATAACTGGTGACTTCGGTGGTTTTCTTACCGGGTTTATGGAACAGTAGGACTTTTGCGTATTTCCATTCGTTGGGGAAATAACCACACCTAAGACATGCGTTGAATATGGACACTACATACATCAGAGCTTTCTTTGGTAAGTTTTTTAGCACCACGTTTGTTATTAAATCGTGTCCGGGAGCTTTATTATTTTCGACAGCTTGTTTATTATATCCTTAACATCCTCAGGAGCGACAGGCTCGATGTTTCCTGGAATTATTGAATTAAATTTATTAAGTTCGTGATCTATTTGTTGAATGTTATTTTCATCCCGGAGTTCACTATGTGTTGTAAATGTTTTGGCCAGTTGGGATGCAAATATTTCGCATTTCTCAGAGTCAGTTGAGTAGAGATTGTTGACTTGCTTTAAAGTTGGTATGATGTGTTGTTGTCTTAGGATACGTTTCGTCGCTCTCCACATCGTTGGGTCCCTCGGTTCTAATTCTTTTATATATTCCGCATATCTGGATTTTCTGAGTTGTTCGAGTTCTTTTTGAATTTTGTGAATTAGATAATTCAAACGGGTTTTAACAGTTGATTCTCTGGTCAATATCCATTGTCTTCTTGTCTTGTGTTTTTCTTTGATTAATTTTTGAATCGCGTGGGGAGGAGAGAAATAATTGAGTGGACTCCTCGGCTTTTGCACTGTGGTGGACGATACAACTGCATTTTTAATACACTGAATTAGACATTCTACAGCCTGGTCTATTTCTTCATCATTGCATAACGTTGTCGGAATGCTTAAGTTGGTTTGGATTGTGCTACTAAATAACTTCCAGTCAATTCGTCCATTAATCAGTTTGGGCGGCTTAGGATTAAGTTGAGGTTGTTTACCAATAAGTATAAGAACGGGTAAATTATCTGAGTCCAGTTCTGGCAATACCTCTTGATGCAGTTCACTGGTGACGTTTTTGTGTAGGGCAATGTCCAAAATATCAGATTGATGATCGGTTCGGTATGGAGTATAAGTGGGTTTTGGGGGGTGGGGGTGAAATTTGAATCCCGTGTGCCTCAAGAACTGAATGAAGTCGGTTACCATTTGGGTTATTCGTCCTACAACCCCATATAGTGCACTTGCAATTTAAGTCCCCTACTAAAATAGTTGGGGTATTATCGCAGAACATGTTACTTATGTCATCAGCGATTAGCCTCTTATTCGGTTGTTTGTATGCGCATATCATTTTTAAGTAATGCTCGTTTTGTAATTTGATTAATATTGCTGTGGACTCAATATTTGTGATTGTGGGCAGCGTACTATGGCATATGTTGAATGACTTTTTAACTATAATAGCCACCCCTCCGGATGCTTTTTGGGCGATTCTATCTTCTCGGTATATGTTATAACCAGGGATTTTAAAATTTTGTTCTGGGATTAAGCGGGTTTCAGTAACGCACATGATATCGACATTGTGCCTTGTTAAAAAGGCGATGACTACTTGTCTTTGTCGAGCTATGCCATCAGAATTCCAATTTGTGATTACTAAGTTAGAGTAGGTTTTGTGATTATTTACTAACATTTTGAAAGATTGAAGGGATTAACGATAAGACGAGGTCTTTTATTGACCCCAAGTGAGGTAAGATTAATTGGATTATTTTTTGGATAATTTCATTGAGTAACGATGACTGATCATTCCTTGAGTCTTTAGAGTTGTTGCTATGTTGAGAATTGTTCCAGGGTGACCTAAATTGGGTTTTATTACTATAAACAAGGTTCGGAAATTCGTGGTTATTGACGTTGAATGGTTTGGTGGTAACTGTCTGGGATTTGGGTTGGAAAGATGTTTGTTGGTTTGATGGGCGGTTCTTAAGTAGGTTTTGGTAATGAGGACACCCCTTATAATTCGCGGTGTGCTCACCGCCACAATTAACGCATTGTGGTTTAATTTGATCAGATTTTGGTTGAGGGCATTTGGAGTAGTGGTGTTCACCTAAACATCTCACGTATCTCGGGTTAAGCTTGCAAAAATTTTTTGTGTGTGCATAGCGTTGGCAGCGAGTGCATTGAGGCAAGTCCCCACTTTTTCGCCGTTGCTCAACATTTATTTTGCAGTGGAAAAGATAATTTAGTTTATATATTTGTTTAGCGTCGTCGGATTTATCGAGTAAGACTGCACATATGGGTATCGGTTTCTTTTCCCTGTTAAGAAGTTGTGTTACACTAATAGCTGGGTATTTCAAGGATTTTAGTTCATCAAGAATTTCCACGCTTGTTAGCGAAATTGGTAGGTTTCTTATGATTACGGAAGTGTTGGCGGATTCCGGATCACGATAGGTATGATATTTGACGGTGTTTTCGCTATCAAAGTATGCTGTAAGTGTACGAAAATCTTCGATTTTGCTTAGCGCAATCTTAACTTGTGTACCTCGAATTCCAGTTACAAATTCACCACTAACTTTTGATTTAATATCTGCAATTAATTGTTGGTAATTAATAGCGTCGTGTACAAAAATGGGCGGTATTCTTGGCTGTTTAGGTTCGTTCGTAGCATTCTTATCCTTCTCCACCTGTGGAGTTTCTTTGTCCAATAATTTTTCCTCACATGTTAAGGAAAGATAGTATTTATTTTGTTTGATCAAGGCTTCACTATCAAATGCGTATCGTTTGTTAATTTCGACAGGGGAATCATTAGGACGTTTTGTATTTAAAGGATTATTGCCTTGCGAGGACTGAGATAGGTCACCGTGATTATGTATAATAACATTTGGTTCAATATGTTCAGTATCAACCATTATGACATCGTTTGTAATATTTTCGCCTGGCATGGCTGGAGAATTACGTCTATTTTTTAGTCTAAATTCTGTTAGTTCCTTAGACATGCCACGGAGATAAGAAATGGTAAATTGTTTTTAGTTGGCGGCTATCGCAACGCCCACAGGCGTGCGGCCAAAGATTTCGCACTACACAATGTGTCCAGATTGTGATAGCGCAGCTGACTTAGATATGATAACAATAAATTAATAACGATGCGTAAATCGGTTAATAATAATAATTCACTAATTTTGGGCACTACTATAACACTCACAACCGTCACGGCCCGCGTCCAAAATTTAACTCAGAAACATGGTTTCTGAAGCATAGTTAACATAGAAACTGAAGAATAAGCTTTGTATTTTTGTCGTATTCAAGTATTTGGTAAGTATAATATGCTACTGCATTTTTAGAACTATAATTACGGTGATTTTTGTTATTATGATGATTTTAGACTATTCAGAAGATAACATTAACATATATTTAAAGACCGTTGAATTGCGATAGAGAATGGACCATAATGGACCAAATATGTCATAAATCATGCTATATTTAGCAAAAGCTGAAGTAGAAGCATTCAAGTGTGTAAAAAATATAAAACGATTAGGAAAAAATGTTAATTAAAAAAAATCATAATAGGTTTCAAAAAATATAAGCACTGAAAACGTTATTAATAATAGTTTAATATTTCGACAATAGCTTTTATTGCTTGATAATTATAATATTGTTGTATGATAAAGACCTACATATACTCCCAGGATGTTACAAGTATAGATACAATATTTAAATTTATTCGATTTTATTTTATAGTTTATGTTGTAAACTAGTTTTTCTCTCTATACTGTTCTTAGTATATTTTTTTGAACTATAATTTATACAAAACTAAAACTTACCGTTGTATAAAATAAAAGCAGGCTACATTGATTTATTGAAGGCTCAAGTAATTCAAGTTTATCTTATATGAACGTCGACATTTTCGTATCATATATCTCAATTGCCATTTCACCAAATTCCCGTGGAAATGTACGGAAATATAAAAATAAAAATATGAAATAAATATAAGGTGTTCTTGGAAGAACTGTTAAGATTTCACAATTTGACTGATTCGATGTTTTTGAGCAATATGGGCTCTGGGATGCAGGTGTCTGTATTACCACGGCTGCACGTTGCTGGGAATTAACATTAACATCTATGTGGTGGACTATAAGTCTAACAGGCAATTATCGAATTTACATGCCATAAGTAAAAATGCTTTAGCCAAGGAATTTGTGATGACATAAACTATGAAAAGTTTTGCTGTATAATTGTACAGATGCATATAAAAGGTTTACTTTTATTGCAAGACCACTTAATTTCTAAGTTTAGTTTCTAAGATCCTTTTCTTTAAATACAGCTTTACATTTCCTGTTAATGTGATTGTGGTTAAATATGTCTCAAAGTGGTTATAAAACTTTATCGGAAAAGTGGAAAAATGTTTAAAAACTAGATAAATGTTTTTTTTGCTACCGTTAATTTTGGGATAGCAGTTGTTTGTCGTTGTCCATCAACATATGTAGATAATATAATTTTAAGTTTAGTTTTAAGATTCAAAGTTTTTATTAAATCAGAGGGGGTACTAGATTTTTTATTGAGATGTTAAGAACTGCTGATTTCCGAACATTCTATTAGTAGTTAAGCGTGTCCATCTGCAAAATCTCTCTAAATATGCAACACTAATCGATACCGCATTAAGTAAATAGAACGTTTATAAAATCCCTTACGACCACAATATTTACCACACGTAAATACGGATGTGGGCAAACTAAGTTACCATATAGATCGAGTCTCCAGAGCTTTTTCTATCGTTTAGCTCCCAATTGTCATCCCTGGCAAAGTTAACTATGTGCTTAAGTAATCCTCATGAAATGCTTCTGTTATTGACCGCATATATCTTCTCCGAAAATACCCTATTCACATATCACAATTCGACTCATCACTGTGCTCCTGTTCTCTAATCTTCAAGCAACCCTTTTCTTTACCCAAATCATGAGTATATTATTTTGTGGTAGAGTTGGTAATGGGTTTTGCGTGGTATATGCAAAGTCTGCTTCAGAACTAAAGTTATACGGTTAAGTTAGTATAATAAGTCTATCAAAACTTAGTCCACGCCTGTTTATCCATTTTCGATGGCATATTGGAGAAATATGCAGTCCATTTTCCTACGGTTATTTATATACTCCATTAGCCGTTTATCGCATGTAATGTGGACAGCTTTTAATATTTTGATTGCCTTCACAAAAGTCTTAGCGTTAACCGTTACGACTAAGTAGTAGTTTTACTAGCAATCTTGATATTGTCAAAATTACAATTTACTTTCGGCTTAGACCGCTTTAGATTTGCTCCTGAAGTAGATACTTCTAGAGCAAATGCTTGTAAAGGCAGACAAGCTACAGGTCGGTCCTTACCTGATAATGCTGGGTGTAGTTCCCAAATGACGACACGGTGTAAGCCGAAAATAAATTGTAATTTTGATAGTTTGAGAAACCGCGAAAGCCTCAAAGACAATCTTGATATTATAGCCAGTCTCCGCAATACTAAACGTTGATTTTTCTTCGTGGTATTTGTTTCTATCGTGTTCATATCAAAACGAAACAGTCCCAGAAGACTTTCCAGTGATTTAAAAACATTTGTTCGTATTACAACTTCTTTTGTCTTCACATGATTCAATAGGTTACGTTCGAACATTTAGTTATCAGTCGGATTTTATAATTTTTCGTTGGGCCACATGAAATATATGAAAATGAAACTAGAAATAGTATAAAAATATACGTAGGTACATACCTTAAATAATAAATAATACCATTGATATTTCTTTTACAGAAATAGTGTAGGTTGCATGACAACGCCTTTGCAGCAATTTCAGACTGCTTCTGTGTAGGTTAATGAATGCAGCGTTTCATGAATGAAAACAGCGGTATAGAATGGTAGATGGTAATTCATTCGAGAACTGCAGAGAACAGCATAGTTTAAAGTTGTCATCCTGAATGATTTAAAAGAAACGCCAGAAACGAGTTGTGGTATTAGGATTACAACGCGCTCGTATCGGACAGCTGTTACAAAATGCAAGTTTGTTACGTGGAAATGAGTTGCAGTGTCATCATTGCTTTGTGATAACAATCGATTCCTGCCGCACTCTTGTAAGCTTTCACTGTTACATGTCAATGGCACGAAGAACCCTTCGCGTGCTCAGAGCCAATTTATCAGATCCGGGCTGTAAAAATCATTTTCGCTCATTAGGATACGCGGACATTCATTTAATTTGCGCTAAAATCAATTAACTGATATCGCTTAGGCGAAATCTATAGCCTCACCCTTCTGCGGCAGGAAAGGTAGGTTCGAGGAAGGGCAAAATTGTCCTTTGCAATGCGTTGCGTCAGCTAGAAGTCGCAATAATTTTGTTTGTGGTCGCAGTCGTGGGTTTATGCACTTCTATTTCTGTCAATGAGTTCTATTATACAAACCTCAGGTTGGAAATGTGGTTACAAAGTTGCTCAATTTCTCTATTGTTTCTTCTACAAATCCAGATTTAGAGTTTTATTGATGTTTGCGGTGTTTGACGTGTGTTTTACCACCTGATGTGTGGGAGAAACTGTACGCTCGTATTTCTTATTTGATTTACATCCGATGGATATTTATTTCAATGATTTATATGCAATTCAGTTATAAATAAGTACGTTTCTATTGTTTGCATATCAGAAACTGCACTGAACTTCGAACGGCGGACGACTTAATTTAATAACGTCAAATTTAAAGTTATAATTTTGATATTTTGTTTTCCATCACAATCGAATGTATCCAGAATTTTACAAGTGTTAGATAACACTTTGATGTATTTCACATATGATTAGTTCTAATATCGTATATCTATATCTGAAAAGAAATTAAAACTATGTCTATATTTAGTTTTCAATGAAATTAAACTGTACCTATCGTTTAAAATAAACATACAACATACTTTTTTATGTTGGTCATAAAATCGCGTTCAAAATTACAGATAACATAACATAATATTAAAATTGATTATAAATATGTTTTAATGTAATTGTTATACTTTTATGTGTTTTAAATAAGCTATAGTAATTTTGTTTATTCTGGAAGTGATTTACGGCGATCAATGCAATCATGAGAAACCTGTTGTATTTCAAGTAATACCTACACAAAAATGCATAAAAGTTTACCAAGCCTTTGAAAGCTATTAAGAATACTGATATGAAAACTGCTAATACCTAGCTTCTACAAAGTGCTGTAAGTTTTTGGAATAATGGAGAGACATCATTTTCTTCTTAGTCTTTATTTAACTCTTTCTTGTCTTGGCAATAGGGTTCCAAAAGATCAAGCCATGTTTTTGGTATTTTTAATATACAACGGTTATTCGAAAACTAAAAGTCGTTAAAATATTCCCGCCGAATGAGGGGCGTAGTTAATTTGGTGTATTGTGGGGGTGCTTTAGTGGCTGATGAGCTACCCACACATCACTTTACCGTGGTTCGGTTATTGTATTCAGTTATATAATAAATCGCTAACATGAACACTCTGATTGAAAGTTCTACCAAGTGTGAAGCGCGCTGTGTCGTTTTCTCTATGCAAAAAACGACAACACGGCCGAAATTTATCATCAAACATACGAGGTGAAGGGATGGTCAAACGATGGTGTAAGAATTTTAGAGATGGCCGGACCAATGTGCACAATAAGAAGCGAAGTTGACCTTCTGTTGTCAACGACAATCTTATGGGCTTTGGGATGTTTACAAAAATCAGCGGATGGCCTCTGCAGTGATCTACCCGCAACGCTACGAAGTCACATTGTGACTAGAGGCAAGAATTGGGATTTCGTACGTAAATGTTGAAACCAAGCAAGAATCAATATAGTAGAACACATACGAATCCCCCCAATGCCACAAAGTTTAAGCATACATTCGAAAACCAGAAGCTTAGGGCTACTGTTTTTGGATAGGAAAGTGGGACCTCTTGCACGTACTTAATGTGCGGCATGTAAAAACCACCACCGATTGCCTGAGTTCAAAAAGACATTTTTAAGATTTATAAAGTATCAGTAAAATTAAACACGAACTGAAAAATTTAGTATTAATCTTATTATGTAGTGATGTTCCAAAACTCAGATATCTTATCCCATACTATTTATTATTTATTTATCAATTCCTCTTTTACCTTACGGTGTCAAGGTTGCCATTCACACATATTTATAGTAATTATTCAATATTATGGTATGAAACCTAAGCTGTATTATTAACGTTGATATCAGCGGTAGCTACACACGATCCGTAACGACCTATAGCAGGCTTTCTATGGTTAGTTCTCCGATTGCCACGTTAAAAAGGAATACAAGTTAAATTACACGAAAAATATTTGATATTGATTCAAAGTAATCTCCGTTTACTTTAATGCACTTATTGCAACGTTTCAAAATGTTTCAAAAGAGTATGCAAAGGCGTCCGAAAAATTGTTTTTATGTCGGCGGTTACATTTTCCTTAATATCTTCTAGGATTTGAAATCGTTTCCTTTTGAGAACAATTTTCACCGTTGAAAAGAAAATAAAATCTGCTGGTGTCAAGTAAGCTGAATATGATGGGTGATTGATCTCAACAATATCGTGTTTCATGGACAATTATTTAAGTATCAGTGCAGAATGGGCAGATGTACTATTAAAAACAAAAACCAACTGCTCTTTTTTCGAAATGTGCTCAGTAATATTTTCTGGAATTTTGTCTCAAGATCGTACTCATCGATCGAACACTCATGGCTCACCAGTTAAAATTCGCCGCAAGCATTTTGCGCACGATGCAAACTTTTCTCTACTTTTGGATTACATATTGTTTTTGGTAAATAGGCATATAAGAGCGGCTCTAGATGTTAGTACTTTATTGTTAAGCACTTTCTTCTTAATTACTCTATATATTTATTTCAATTTTAGAGAAAATGGTTGTATTATTAATTTAAAACTATGAAGAATAGTATAAAGGATATAAAATTATATATTTACTATTTAATAGTACACATTCTTTTTTAGTTTTACTTACGTGGAAGTTATTATTATTATTATATCAATATAATTTTACAAATAATTTTCTTCGGCTTTTGCATTTTCTTTTTTATACTTTTTCTCCGGTGAAAAAACAGTTCATCCATTTCTAAACTAATCAATCGTCAGCTGATGCAGCAGTTGCTTTATGCCATCAGCTGATATCTCCAGCTGACTGGACTTTCCAAGCTAATAATGTGAAAGAAGTAATCAGTTTAGATCATTTATCAGTTTTTAATTTTCTGAATTTATGTAAGCTATCTCGCAAGGCAATGGCAAACCAGCTAGGTATTCTGCCTAGTAAATCTTCTCTGGAGTAGAAGTGTTTACATTTCCCGAGGTTCGAAGCCCACTTTAGCTCTATGTCTGTGACTTTAAATGTGCAACACAGGCATACGTCTCGTAAGGTAAGAGATAAAGCACACTAAGAAGATGTAAGCTATGAATATAGTGCATAATATTTTTTCTTTCTTTTCTTTGAAATATTCATGTTGATAATATACACTAAAAGGAGTTTATTCGTATCCGTTTTACTTATTGCCCCCCAGATTCGGTTAATAATAAATCATGGGTTCCTATTGTTCCCTTAAGTTTACATTTAACATAATAACTGTACCTTAATAAGCAAGATTATTTTATTTACAGTACTGTTTGGTCTAGCAATCAAAATAAATTTATAGCTCTATTCAAAACGTACATTCGAGAGGTGTTCCCTGGCTCCAATTTAAGAGCCAATTTAAAATAAATGGTTCACCTCCATTTTTCAAGACCTCGCCTATAATTTTCTGTCAGATAGTAAATTTTATGTAAATACAAATTATCTGGATTTTATCCGTGTGATTGACCCTGTCATATCTCAATGATATATTGATGTCTATTCGGAAATTTTAAAAATAAAGTTGCATTATAAAAGCAGCTTTATAAAACCAAAATTTGTACTGGTACAAAAATCGCTTCTGATCGTAAAGCGATGCACGAAAGCTGATTTCTAGCAAAAAATTTAAATGGCTATAAAATTTAACACTCTCTACTAGTTAACGGCCAATTTTGCTCGAGTCTGTTTGTTTGATTTTTGCTACGCGTGTTGGAGGATAGGCATTTCCCGTGCAAAAAAGTTGAGACTTATTCACGAGGTTAAGATATTTTTAGAACCTTTTGACTGCTGAAAGGTGCCCAGGTCATCTTTTGAGAATCTAGACAATGTTGCACAAAGAACCTGTCTTCCGGAAATTCACCATGCAATTTAATGACTCATCATCTGAGGTTAACAGAAACGTGCACCTTAAAGTCCACGGTAGTCAGGTTGAAAATCACAAAAGCCCATTTTTGGAGTCTTTTTGTCAGTCATGGCCTACATGGAAGAGGCGGGAAAAATTAGTAATTATGCTAACCGTTTGGTTTTGAGATTAAGATACATCTGTTATTGCAAAAATTGATAAGCAACAGGCCAAAAAGAACTCATTAATACTGTCGCTTTATTTCGGCAATAAATAAACCAGAATCAATTAATCCGGCCTTGGCAAGGCGGGACCTGATTATTTATCATGCTTACTGTGGACGAACCCGTGTTATTAACCGTTACGTGCATTTTTGATCCACTGTCAGATTCGATTTGCGGAAAGTCAGCAAACAAGGGTCGCTTTTTGGATATACACGTGCACGTTTGTCGCCTGTAAGACAACTTATACAATTTTTAATTTTGGCTGGTGCCGAATTTATTATGATGGTTTTATGACTTGCTATATTTTACACTACCTAGATAGCAATTAGCAGTTATTGCGGAACACTGGGGGCCACTAGGTCAATTTTTCTAGTTTAAATCATAAATTAATAAAATAAGAAAAATCAAAGTTGAGTTCTGGTAGAAGAGCACAATGTGTTCAATGTATAAAAACCAGATAATCAAATTATGGCACAAAAAATGGTCAACATGTCATCACACGTCGTGTTTCGATCTGCTGTTAATAAATAACAGTAACAGGAGCCGATAACATCGAATAAAATGTCCATTTGCACGTATTAATTAGATTAAGGAAATTAAAATCATCGCTACACGTTTCGATGTTTATTAGCAGATGTATTAAAATCGTATCCATGACCTGAATCGAAGAATGCATGTTACGTAAATTAAACGTTCAGCTACCACATATTTATCTTTATCACTATTTCTGAAGTGCACTATTTGACCGAGTAGTTTAAGTTACAAATTAGCGGCACCTGAATTTCGATTGCCTGTATTCCGATTTAATTAGCAATTGGCACCAATGGCTTTAAATCCGGTGTTTGTGTTTACCGTTTTTATTTATGAATATGTTTTGCGTAATTTATGATAAGGATTTATTGTAATACTTCTGGTTGGGCTCATTTCTTTGTAATACTACATGTAAATCTTTAACTGTATTAAGTTATAATTGAAATTAATTTCCTAAAGCATGACATATGTTGGCAGATTTAAGCAAGCAGTGTAAGTGTTTCCTGGTTTTGGTTTCTTGACAAGCTTGAAAATCAGAACTTTAATTACAGAAATTTTGAACAAAGTCAGACTAATATTTTGTTTAGTTACCATTATGCGAGTATAATTTCTAGAGTACTCAGCCCAAAAAATACTAAACAATAGTAAATATTAGAGGCCTCTATTTACTGTGACAGGAATTTGAAACACTAAACAATTCGTACAAATGAGCAAGTCGAGTAATTATGAAAAATCATTGCTTGCAAACATTTTTTTCGATAAAATGCCCTATCTATTTTCCACAAGGCACTAATTTGCATGCACGTTGTTTTTAGTGTGTGGGTGTAGTTGAATTAAAACCACCGTTATCAGCCATTCAATTTTTCAAATGTACTTGCTAGTCATAATAAGTTAAAATATGTATGAATGGGATTTTTGGTAAATTATTTAGGTAAATTAGTTAACATATTCATCTTAAAGCGACTGTCGACGTCTTTTGATTCCTATTCGTCGTTTATGTCTATCATTCCATTCATCTTCATAAATGGAATTAACACATGCATAGGAGGATAACGATGCATGGAGATTTATAAAAAAATATAAGATCAAACAAAGATAAATATCCTATATCAAGCATATAACCAACAAAATCGAAAACGCACTATAAGAACTATAAGGAATCACAGGACCTTTTAAAGAGATTACACAACATCCCCAAATTGAAGTACAAGGATCACCTATAAGACTGAACTTGGACAGCATTAAAAATGCAGTGAAATCTTTAAAGAATAATAAAGCATGTGACCCGGAGCAATTCCAGCAGAATTAATTAAGTACGGCACAGAACTTGTACACTACATTCAAATCCTATTCAACAAATTTATAAATAGATCAGAGTTGGCTGAACATTTTAGAATACCATATCTATATACCATCCATATTCAAGAAAGGAAATAAAAACGATTGCCAGAACTACCGCCATATTTCAGTTACCTTCAGCCGGTTGTATGGGCGCACATTAAGAAATAAATTGAAAGAAAATCAATTCATGCAAGTGGAAGAACAATCCGGGTTTAGAGCTGGCAGGTTAACAATCGATAAGCTTTCTGCTTAACTCAGTATATCGAAAAAAAGGTAGCCATAAACCAGGAAGTGCCTTTATTTTTTGTAGATCTTTTTTTTTCATTCATTCACACTACCCCCTCCCGAACCGCTTTTGCATTAGTTCAGGGTGGTGCGGGCGTCCCTTACATACCAAACATTCATGCAACATGCACCCTAAACTTAACTAAGTAAAATACGGTCACCTCAGTCGGGATTCGAATTCTCGGCGGATCGACCGCATTTCACTGTGACCTCGAGTGGCAGCGCGTATTCGCACTGCTCCACCAGGGTCCCATGCAGATCTAAACAAGGCATACGATAATGACCCCATTTCTGTGAAACAATGGAGCTAAAAAGAATCAGTGCTAGTTTAATAAAAGCTATACAAATTCTATATCGAGCGTCAAAATAAAAATAGGAAATAAATTAACTAATGGGTTCAATGTAACAAAAGGACTAAGGTAATGATGCTGCATTGCGCCTACACTTTTAACATATATTTAGAGAAAACCTTAAAGCAATGGAACGGAACATTGCATTCGCGACACTTTGTTGACGATCAAGTGATAGTGGCACGGGACGATTACGACTTAGAATACATAACTAGAAAGCTAATAGCAGAATACAACCATTGCGGGCTAGAACTGAATATTCCGAAAACAAAATATACGTGCATCGGAGGAACACAAATACCTTACTTTAGAAACAGGATAACAAATAAGAATATCTAATGAATATCTGGGCATGAAAATCGATAAAGGCGAAAGGTTCGACAAAGAAGTAAAATATAAGCACATACAAGGAAGAAGGGCGATATCCCAGTTAGATGGTGTACTAGGGGATAAACATACAGGATGATTCAGAAGGTGTGGTCCAAACTTAAGGGTGTGATGTGGGATGCTACACGAAGCAAAAAATGTTAATAATAATAAACCCATGCCTTATTTCCAACCGTTATCTAGTTCCAGAGGATTTCTTTGTTTTTATCAGTGTTCTGTTAAATCAAGTCATAATAGGAAATAAGTCAAACAAATGCTAATTTGTTATGACAGAAGGTGTTTCAAGCTTGAATTATTGTTGTTTTCTAAGCGTGGTAATGATGGAGCCTTTTTCTGCACGTGAATATGCAGAAATGCTTTTTCTTTATAGCTATTGCGGCGGGAATGTTCGTGCAGCTGTGATAGAATATTGGAGAAGCTATCCTCGCAGCGACAGCCTGACCACCGAACATTTGAACGGTTGCATCCACTGGGTAATACCTAATTGTCTAGAAATTCTTCTAGTACTTCTCGATGGGTTTTGCTGGACTGCGTCAATACAGCATGATGGTCTACGTTATTGCTTGCAACATGATGTGGTGGTCTAACCTTATCTGTTTCACACAAATTTCGGTGCAATCGTTCAAATGTTCGGTGGTCAGGCTGTCGCCGGTGAGGATACCTTCTCTGATATTCTACCACAACTGCACGCTGCTCCCGCTGCGATAGCCATATACAAAATGCATTTCTGCTTGCAGAAAAAGGCTCCACCATTACCACACTTAAAAAACAACAATAATTCAAGCTTGAAAGACCTTCTGTCATAACAGATTAGCATTTGTTTGCCTTATTTTTCTATTATGACTTGATTTAACAGAACAATCATAAAAACAAAGAAATCCTATGCAACTAGATAACGGTTGGAAATAAGACATGGGTTTATTAAATTTGTTTGCTTCGTGTAGCATCCCACATCACACTCTTAAGTTGGACACCTTTTGAATCACCCTTTATAACAAAGAAAAATAAAACGTGTATATATAACACAATTGTAAAAAGTGTCATAACATATGGATCTGAAGTGTGGCAAGTAAGCAGTGTTAAAATAATGAAGTTGTTAGCAACAGAGATGGATTTCTGGAGGTCAGCTAGAGTATCAAGAACAGAGAGAATCTGCCACGACAGGATAGGGAAAATTTCACACACAATTATCATTGACATAGTGGTGAAACAACTCCTGTGTTTTGGACATGTGCAGCTTATGAATGTTCCGAGACTACCCCAAGAAAGTTACGATATGACGACGTAAAAGAGGAAGACCGAGAAGAAGCTGGAGGGAAGGCATAGGTGATTAAATGGAAAGTAGAGGCCTTCCATCTTAAATTGCATTTTAACTGATCATTGAAAATTGGGCATTCTGCTAAAGAACAACAAACAGTCATAGGAGTGCAGAAATATAACAACTTACATATAAAATGAAAAATGGAGGGAACACCTAGAGGAATTCAAAACGGAAAAATATATGCTTTTCGGCATGAAAACATAATTAAGTTAAGTAAATATCTTGTTACATATGCTTACATGGTATTTATTATGTTGTGAAAGAAACTGCCAAACAACACATATGGCGCATTTAGCTAGTTCAGGTATTGATGCTGTATACTTTCCACCTGCCAGATGTTTACATGTATGTTACACGGGGCAGATTTTTATGTATTTGTATGTATCGAATCAGTACACTCGAAGCTTTAAGAAAATTCATTTTGTACAGGATTCTTGTGTTAATCGTAGAGAAAGCATTGGAAAGAATAGTTGATATCGCTCTGGCTCCATCAGGATGTAATTATAATACCAACATAATAAATACGGCTAATAATTTACAATATGAAACTTATTTTCGAATTTACCAATAAAGAAATGTCGTCCATCCACTAGGTAATTTATATGCATTTTAAGTTGTTTTCATATCGTGGCTGAAAACGTGTCATAACAAAGACATTTGCTGTTTAAAACTAATACAGACAAGCGACGCCAGATGAATGAAGTTTTGGTAAATATTGTTAACGTATTAGTTTTAAAAAGTATCTAATGAATTATGAGACGTTTGATATTAAAATCTTTTATAATTACTCTAAATGTGTTAGGCTTTAAGTTATTCATTTGAAAACGATTTTGAGTCGTAATCACAACATTGCTAAAGTTGAGGCCAAGTAATGTTAACCGTAAAGCAGTTTTAAAACAAAATTAAAAATTTTGGACATAAAAAATTGTGTACTCCAGAAACCACTGCCAAGGGCTATAAAGATGCAAGATTTATCGAACTTTTAACGGAGCAAATTTATTAGCTGTCTAAAGTCGAATACTTTTCATTCCGAAAGAATGTGCTTTCAATCAAAATTCCGCGCTAAAAATTGGAATTTGCGAACAGTTTCAAACGTCTTTCAATTACTTTAATATATTGAATTTAAGGAGATCAACGTAGAGAACGATATGTAATAAACAATTCATTAAAATAACTATATGATTGTTCAGTTTATTTAAATAAGTAAATGATCTCCTTGATCGACTTTACAGTTTCTGGAAATTTATATAATACTGATAACTAGTGTAATATATGAATTTTCTTTTAACTGTGCATGTCTGAATACTATCCATGCGAATAACTTAGGTAGATACAGAAGAATGTAGAGTGGATATTATCCGACGCTGTGGATTGTTGTATATTACGATTATTACTGTTTTAAATTAGTCATACATTATATAAACAATATTGGTTAGATTTATAAAACGAAAATATACTGAGCATATGGCAAATGTGGTAGATTTAAAATAACTCTCTATCATACCCTTTTAAATTTTGTGCGAGAAATGACACGAATTAGTTCAAATATACAATTTACAACATTTCGTTTAAGCGGTAGTGGAGTCATTTTTTTGATTGGAGAAGCAAAATTCGGCATATTGTTGCAGGTCAAGATAGTACTAGTTGTTATAGCACAGTATAATTGAATATATTTGATATATAAATTAGCAGGAAGATGGATAAACTTGCAACTGGGCAACTAGCGCAGATGCATGCATTGTATATGTTACGGACAAAGACGATAATCTGGCCAATGACGTTATTGGCCGGTCAGTGACGATAATGCCCAGCCATGTCGGACATTATCCATAATGACCGGCCACTAACGTTAATGCCCATGTAATTTGGGCAATGTTGGTAATTCATTGTACGAGCGCACTGTTAACATCGTCGTCCGGGCGATGTCGTCATTGCCCGTTGGACAGCGGCCAGTGATGATAAAATAGAAAGTTGGGTTATGTTAGAGATACCCACGTTGTGTTTGTGTTGTGTAATTTGTGGAGCACATATTGTGGGGTTAGTCCATGCAGTCGTTTTACTGAAAATATAAACGTAATCATAGAAACCAAACGCGATGACAATAAATTTAGAGTTCTTTCAAGATTATTTAAAAAATTAATATTATTTTTTTATTTTTTTTTGGTTACTTACGTAACCAAGTAAGATTTAATAAGTGTGAATTACATCGTTTCACCTTGCACCTACCTCGACGGTGCACATTTGATAAATAAAAACAATAAAAGAAAACATATTGTATAGTTTCAATAATAATCATGATATCTATATCAACATTCTCCAGTCATTTTGGGTAATTATCGTTAATGACCGGGCAAGGATGTTAACATGAACATAAAATGAAAATATTGACAACATTGCCCGCCCGCAACGGGCCATATCGTCAATGCCCGGCCATTAGCGATATTGGCCAGGCAAAATGGACATTCACGTCATTGTCCGGCCATTATCGTCACTGTCCAATTATCGTCTTTGACCGCAACATATATACAATAGTAGAAAAGAACTGAATATTTCGATGCTGATTCCATGACCAACGTAACTGCTTATGGATTTTGTGATTTAATTGACGCCTGATGCACTAAACTGTAAATTATTGGACGTTGTTCTCAACAAAATTGCTATTAGTGTCTACTACAGGGTGTTCGTGTGTTGTAAAAAATAAAATTACATCAATTTGCCTTTAAGTACTTGTGGAAGCTTTAGTGCTGGTACAATTACAAACGAAAAGTTACCTACGTGTTTCTTAAAGATAATATTAGCATTGAGTAGACTACTGTCACATTGACAAAATTAGTTTACGTCCATTAAAAGTTGCTTACATCCGGTGAACTATTCCAGGTATTAATTAGTTATCAACGCTAATATCGATCTTTAAAATTATTATTTTGTTTACTCCATGAAAGATGCACAACTAATATAAGTCTCTGTAAAAAGATTTCTAATTCTATGTAATTTGCAAAAAATATTAAAAAATACAAGCTGCGCCGTTTAAAATAAAGAACTCCGTATTGGTTTCCTTTGAATTGGACGTGGACGTGGATTTATGTATACATTATGGTAAGATCTGAAATACACTACAAAAGTATTTCAAGCTTATCATAATTTTGTTACACCAGGTATATCGAGAGAGGTATCAATTAATTACCAATGGAAAGTTAACATATTTAAGATTGTTATTTGGTTTAATTACAGAAAAAAATATACATCTGTTTTGGAACAACAACATAACTAGAAGATATTCTCCACTAGCCTTTTCGCATTCCTTCTTGGAAAGTTGTTCCCAAAGTGTTCATTACCCAAAAAGAAGGAAACATATTTAAACGCTTTTGCAGATTTGTATCGTGCGAAAAAAATCTTCCAGGACTCGCCTTCGAAGCGCTAGCCGTTATACCATTGCATTCATGTGAGCTGTTTGTATCTCTATCGGTTTTCAGGGCGATTTGCACAAAAACCTCCCACTGTAAGTAAGCTTTGTGTGCACAGATAAATTGGAGATGCACTCTTGGTAATTAATAGTTATTTGCGGCAAACCTGGTGGCTAAGAGGTCACTCCGCTGGCGCCGCAGTCTCGAGGTGTGTAATTCCATATTTATCTTGAGCAAGCTCTTAAAATACAAAGTTTGCTTGCGGTCGTGCACGAGATCGACTGAAAACTCGAAAATCTCCAGCGAGCAGTTTAGAACCGCTGGTCTTTCGTTCAGTTCCAACAGCCAGACGAAGAGCATTCGCAAATAAATTGCAGGTTAGTGGCGCACGCGAATTGGGTTCAGTCAAGTGGCTGGACTGCTGGACATTCCTTAATTAATATGAGTGTTTTGACCCGTAGCTTTTTGTTTTTTCTCGTAAACGATTTTATCTTCTCATAACTGAAATTTGCATGAGCGTATGTGCAGTTACCCACAGCGATGCATTGAATAACGCGAGGGATCCTAGCAATTGCGCGCTTTCACGTGCTGAACCACTGACATAATAAGTGGCAGTCGTTCTATATCTATTATCTATCGATCAATCAATGCGTGATTGAAAGCACCGCTCTAATCTTTCTAAGGTACTCGGAAATGAGGTAAATTTGAGGTAATCGCAGTTGCAGCACTGCCAATAACAGCGACCTGTGGAGGTCGGATAACGATCTACTAAGTAAATATGTAAATACTGTCAGATTTAAAGTTAATTTTGCCCAGTTACCAAAATGGGCATATTCAGGTAGTAATGCTTCCTGATACACCGCATCCATGTTTTGTTACAGTATAAGCTCCTTTCTTTATTAAATAACTCCATATAGCCAGATATACGCAGAAAGCTCTTACGAGAGTTACTAGAATTGTTGACATTCAAGGAATCTAGTCTGATCTGTAATCAACTAATCAAAAGCTGTATGCCATACACTACTTTGAATGTCCTTCAAAAATACTAACATTATATAGTTGATTTTTTCTACGAATAACTAGAAACTTTTAAAAAATAATATATCTCAAATGTCGTACAGAACTAAATTTGGCAAATACGGTGAAAGTGTGAGAGGCAACAAAAAGGTTGTTAAAAAATCACAATAAGATTTTTTCATTCAGTTAGCTATTTCTTCTTATCTGACAATATAAAATGCGATTCTGGTATATTGTAAAAACTATTATTTTATGAAAATGCTCGTAAACGTTGAAAATTAAAAAAATCAGCCTGTAAGAAATTTTTGTATTATCATGTCTGTCCATATGATATTTAGCAATTTTAATGATAATTTAGAGAGGATAAGACGGATTAAATTTTAACTACTTCTGCGCTTTTAAAGTATGATAAATATCCAATAAACTGCGGCACAATTACAAAATACAGCTTGTTTTCTTCTATTTCTCAAGGTGTAAAAATATCAATGAACTAATAATATGAATGTTCGTTTTCTGAGCAAAACAGCGAACAAAAATTTAGTGCTGCATCCCGCCGCACAAAATCCTTAATCAGGCTTCGGCTTATAATCTGTATGGCATTTTATTGTTTGGATTCGACGTTAACTTCCCTGTGTTGCTGTCTTCAGGCTGAGGAAAAGCAACTGGTATAGAAAGGCGCCGCTGCTCAATGAGAACGTTTTGACTGTTAATGGCTACCAGTATACATTTTTAAAGTACCTACACCATAATTCTGTAAATCAATTAAAATTTTAAAAACACCGTGTGCATTAGAAGATTTAATTTTCTAATACACTAAAAACTTGCGCGTCCGTATGTTTTTTAAAGATTTACTTTTAATAGAAGTGCTGATAGTCCTAATTTTCGGCTATTTCGGTTGTTTTAAAGTTCTTTAGTTTAGCATCCAAGAATGAATTATTATAATTATACTATTGTGTATTCATAAATGTATGGGTTATAGAAATATATTTCATTAAAGCTGTTATTATTTCATGACATGATATCCTGTTTGTGGTTTGGATCATAATATGTATTTGAAATAAAATAAATTGAAAAGTTGCCTGCAAACATTTACATTTTCGAAACTCCCGGTATAAATATTTCATAACCTAAATGTTTATTCTTCTTTTTGATTGTAAGATTTGTGGAATAATATTTTTGTGTTTATAAGGAAGATGAGGTTAACGATATACTTCGCCCTCTGCAAATTTCTTTAATTTGGCAATCAGGCTATTCACTTTCAGTTATTAGATAGGGAAAAATAACATGCATTATACTTGATTTCATTTTCTACATATTAGATACATTTTGTCGTTTCATATTTGAGAGAGGAGTTTACCAGTGTTAAATTAAACTGTTGTAAATGCCGACTGTCGTCATTGTTTTGGAGCAAAATAATAAGTAAGTAACTTGTTGTGCATTAAAAATCGTACATTATTTTCAAGAATTACGATAAATTATCATGAAATCTAATAACAACAATTTAAAACTTAACCACCGTAATAATGGCTATCTATGAAATTGAAAATCTATCTGCGTTATTTGATATTTGATTCGCTTTTGTATCATTGTTTTTGATATTATAGCAACGAAATTCTAAAAATCTAGATCAAAGCATAATCAAAGATTTCTTTTTCTTTTTCTTCTCCATCTTCTATATATGCATAAGCCACTTTTTCCTCCTATCTCTCACTCTCTCTCTCTCTCTCCGGGTGCCGTCTCAGCTTCTCAGGTTAGCGATCGCCATGGCATATCTCCATCTATCATGTGCTGTATGTATAAGCGTTTCTCTATGCATCCCCAACCAATTTCTTACATTGCTCATCCAAGATGTTTTCCTTCTTCCACGGTCTCTGTTTCCTTCAACCTTCCCTTCTATTATATATTGTAGTGTTCTGTACATTTCATGTCGTATTAAATGTCCAAAATGTGATAGCTTCCTTTTCTTTATATTGTCTACTAATTCCCTTTCCATTCCAATTTGTCTTAGAACTTCTTCGTTGCGCACTCTTTGTGTCAAGAGATTTTCAGCATTTTTCTATATGTCCACATATCGAAGGCTGCTAACCTATCTATCGTGTCTTTTTTGAGGGTCCACGTTTCACAGCCATACAAACCAGTCTTAGATTTCGATTATGATGACGATTGATCAATACCGTTTTAAATTTAACAAAGGCTGATATTGCTATCTCCATTCTTCTCCTTATTTCATCTTTACACTCCATTTTTAAGTTAATTATGCGGCCTAAATATGTGTAACTATAAACTTGTTCGATGCTGATGTTGTCACTCATAATATTTGTGTTAATGTTGCCTTGCTTATAACCATGGTCTTTGTCTTATTTACATTTATTTTTACTTCCATGATATTACTTTCCTCATTCACTCGATCTAATAAATTTTGCAGATCTGCCTCACTTCCCGCTATTAGAGCCGTCTCATCAGCATATCTTATATTATTCACTAAAACTCGGTTTATTTTTATGCTTTCTATGCTTTCTGCAAGAGCCTTTTCTATCATCTTCTCTGATTATACATTAAACAATATGGGCGAAGAAATACACCTCTGGCGCGATCCTCTTCTGATCTGTACCTCATTTGTTAATTCAGTCCACTATTATTATCGTTTTTCGATTCAAATATAGATTTTTAATTATTCGTATGTCTTTTCCATCCAGTCCAAGTTGATAAAGTATATCTATTCGCTTTTGATGTTTCACTTTATCGAAAGTCTATATAACATATGTACAGATCCTGTCTCATGTCTAAGCTTTTTTCAGCTAGAACTGTCAGGTTAAGGAGTGCTTCCCTAGTACCCATGCCCGCCCTGAATCCAAATTGGTATTAATTATATTTTCCTCGCATTTATTTTTTATTCGTGGCTCATCAAGCTGATGGTATTGTCAAATGTCGTTTGCAGCCATTCGTTAAGAAGCTTGCCTTGTGCATAAATCATCTGGGCCTGGCGATTTTTTATCTTTGCTCATTTTTATTGCTTTTTATAATTTTGAAGTCCCGGTCCTTCATATTCATCTTCGTCAACGTCTTCCCCATCAGTTTCTTATCTCCACTTATCCTTATCAGAGAAGAGTTCAGCTACGTAGGATTTCCATTTTTCTTTTTTCTCTTAAATAGCTAACAGAGGCGGATTATTATTGTTCGTTAGAATTCCAGAAAATCTTTTTGTTATACCTCCGCTCAGCGTTTTAACACGTTTCTGTAGTTGAAAGTAATCGAGTTTCTTATATATTTCTTCGATCTCCTGGAGGAATTCTTCTATCATCCAATTTTCGTTGACTCTTATTTGATTTTTAATTCTTGTATCAATGTATCGCTATCTTGTTGATTTGTCTGCTTATACCTTCTTCTCTCTTCCATTAGATCCAATATTTCGTCCGTCATCCACACTTTCTTCTTTCTCCTCTTTATGTTTTTAGACAGTGTTTCTTCGGGTGAATATGAGATTTCATTTTTTACCTGTTCCCACATGTTTTCCACACTTTCTCCCGTCCATCTCATGTGTGTTAAATTGCTTCTCTACTTGTTCTTGTAGCTCATAAACTTTTGTTGGTATTTTTAGTTCTCTTGTGTCTATTTTGGTTTCTTTGATTTTTGTATCTTTTTCAGTTTCAGTCTCAGTTTTACTGTAACTGGGTTGTGATCTGATTTGATATCAGTGTCGGGGTATGTTTTTGCACTTATTATGGTGTTCCGAAATCTTTGATTGACAAGAACAAAGTTGATTTGGTTTCGTACTATTTTTTGTTGACTGTGTTGCGGGGAAATCCATGTATACAGTCTTCTAGGCGGCAAGGAGAACCATGTATTAGTTACAATCATTTCTTCTTCTTGGTAGAATTCGACCAGCTTATCGCCGCATTCGTTTCTGTTTCCCAGTCCATGGCTCCCAGTTATATTGCCCACTCGTCCTTTTCCAATTTTGGCATTTTTTGCATTTCCTCCTATATCATTTGTCAAATAATAATTTTCTGTAGTTGTAGAAAATATGGATAACTGCTGTTAAGCTGATTTTAAATGTAAATAATTTGTCTTAATATTCTAGAAATGAATACAGTATTTGGAAAAGTATATCATCCATTCGATATGGGTTTTGATGGTAAACAAATAATGTTTCTACTACTAGTAGAGTAGTAAACTAATAGGATGAGCCAATATTTACAACAGTTTAATTTTGCATAGCCAGGTTCTGTGCCTCAAATTAAAATCATCGCCGTATATTACTCGCCAGATTCATCTTCGATTTTGTTATGTAAATGAATTCAGTGAATTTTTTATTCTAAATAATTTTTGCTTGAATATTTTGGTTAATCAATATTAGGCTCAGGCAGCTCATTTTGACGTTACTTTAGTCAACGTTTCGTACATTCGTTGCATATTTTGATTCTTACTTTTTACTTTTGTTGTTCGACATTATGCCGAACTTTTTATGTTAAGTGATATGTTTTTGATGATGTAGTTACCGACGTATCGATATTCGTTGTAAATGCCCTTGGAAATATGTCTTATATTCGAATGTTGAAATTAACAATTTTTCCCTCAAAACATGTAATTCTATACTACAACTTATAGAAAGAGCAAGTTTGACTTGCTCATTAACTGATGAAAATTATAATCCACTCTAACTATTTACATGTCAATTCTGTGACACTTCAGCGATACATGCAGTATAAGTAATCGCTGACCTACCACAGACTAACCACAGGTTTATTTTCCTTCCTTGGTATTCTAGAAATATGACAAAAACGACACTGAAGTCAAGAATTGGCATGTTGACTGAAAATTTCGTTTTAAGTAAACGCATTAGTTTACGTTCGACGTCAACTCATTTAATACAAATTGAGTTTAAAGAGCAGTTATTTTAAAAGTGGGGAAATTTGATATGAAATAAGAAATAATCGAATTTAAACTTCTGCATACCGTTGCAAAATTGATGTCTGTAACCTTGACTTTAATACCGTGTTGTAGAAAAAGTTAAACGGTTTTTTCTTGTAAAATAGTATTCATAAATAGCTGCATTAAGTAAATAAATTCTTCTAGCTTGTGTAGCGCCTGCACTAAAAAATGTAATTTCATTACTTCAGGATTTATACAAATATAGCAAATCACGGTTTCCATGAGCACATTCATGCAATATTCAGTACAGCAAATCACGTTTTATAATCATAATGCATAATTTGCAAGCAATAAATTACAATGTTATCGGCTAGGAATCTATTTTTTAGGTCTTAAAGGTCAGTTCTGCAAAAACAGTGAAACATGACAAACACAATTGCTTTTTAAATTGAAAAACATGTAATTCTTAAGTGATATAGTATACTATAGAATTATTAAATAGTAATAAAATAATTTTTTAATTAGCCGAAACTGATACGTTAGGGTTTACAACCTTCTATAGATGTCAAATTAAATATTAATTTTCTGCTAAACAGTAGGTAGAAGAGAGGGATATTAAAAAGCGTTGCATTCAAAGATTATTTCTAGCTTTATCTTATTTTAGTGTTATGCCTTTTTATAAATTGAATTTAATTTCTTCAAATTACTAAAAGAATGGTTTATTGAGAAATGCTTTCCCTTAACCTTCATAAGAAAATAAAACAGATGATCGGAATAAACCAAAGGAACAAGCATAACCTTTTAATAAATGAGGGAAACAATTTTATCCCGATATCAGCGGAAAGAAGGACTCATGGAGAAAGTATACAGAACAACACTTCTCCGATAACAGAATGGAGAAACAGGACAACAATTTAGAAAACGAAGGACCCTCGATATTAAAAGAGGAAGTTTAGAGAGCGTTAAAAAAAGCTAAAGGAGGGAAACCTCCAGGGCCTGACGAGGTAAATTTAAAATCCTTAAAGTTCGAAAAGAGGAAGATACAGACTTTCTGTTAAAAATATTATATGAAACGGGGATAATAATCAAGGAATGGTTGAATTCTACCTTCATAATTCTTCCGTAGAAGTCAAGGGTAAAAGGTGTAAGGCATTTCGTACAATAAGCCTCATGAGCCAAGTATTAAAATTCTTCTAGAACGTAATTCATGAAAAGATAAGGAAAAATGTGACGAAACAGTAACAACCAATTTAGATTTAGATATGAAATAGACAAGGGAAGCCTTATTTGCATTACAAGGTTTAATACAGAAATGCAGCGACATGCAGGACGTTATCTTAAGTTTCATTGACTACGAGAAGGCGTTCGATAGGGTAAGACATGAATAACTTATCCAAATGCTGGAAGAAATACGCCTAGACGGAAAGGATATACAGATAATTAAGAATTTGTACTGGGGTCAAACAGCAACTATTAGAATCGAGAACGACAGCTCAGAAGAAATAGAAATAAAACGAGGAGTGAGACAGGGATGCATTTCATCGTCAATCCTGTTGAGTTGGTATTCAGAACATATAATAATGAAGGCGCGGTACAAAAGAGAGGAGGGCATTTAAGTAAATGGTGAAGTAATAAATAACAATTGATATGCGAACGATACCATTATGATTGCATTTACTGAAGAGGTTATGCCAACTCGTAATGAGCGTATCTCGAACGAAATAATTCGAAATATTCGATTATGCATATATCTCGAGATATCTCGAGTCTCGAGTACATAGTTCGTAGCGACTCGCGCATCTCGAATGAAATAATTCGAAATATTCGGATAAGCATGCATCACCGAGATGCTAATAAATCATTAGAATGAGAAAAATTTCGCGGATTATTTTTGTTTCGTTGTTCAGCTGGTAATCGAAATATCGTTTGTGTCGATATATAATTTTAGTAGCATTCGAATGAATTTGTAGTTCGAGAAGATATAATATTTTTTGATCTTAATCAGTTACGATCATTTGTAATTTGTCCGGTTTTCATAATAACTTCCCTTTTAAAAAATTGAATTGCTAAATTGGTCGTCATGATTACTCTTATAAAGATATAAACTATTAAGCAATTATAATAAAATAATTAGAAATATCGTTAATAGTTAATAACTTGTAATATAATATGGAAAGCCATAAAACAGCATTTACAATCAAGTTAATTCTGTAATATGACAAAATTTAAATAAATACAGAACAGAAACCAGTCAAAAACCGAAAGAGCAATTCGCGACAATAGCGGGAGTGCCAGGGAGTCGTCATTCGAAAGGCAGGATGCGAGACATATCTCGCATTGTCGAAATGCGCAGGCATTTTTGATTCGAATGATTAATTCAAATGAATATCTCGATTATTAAAATCATTCGAATACTAATCATTCGATTATTGAAATAATTCGATTATGCCTATCACATACGCAAATCTTGTTAGATAAAGTAAATGAAGAAAGTGAACGTCTAGGCCTAAATATGAATATCAAGAAAACAAATTTTATGGTAGTAAGCAAGAGGAGATACATGAATGTGAGACTCACGGTAGCAGGTAACAACATAGAGCGAGAGCAGAAATACAGATATTTAGGTACATAGGTAAAGGAAGAATGGGACAGTGACATGGAAGTTAAAACAAGAATAGAAAAATTAAAGTAATGTTATATGATAAAGAACTGACCATCGATCTAAAAATGAGATTTGTTAATTGCTATATATGGTCAATAGTACTGTACGGCTCAGGGGCATGGATTCTTAAGACAGACACAAGCTCAAGAATAGAAGCTTTCGAAATTTGGGTTTTTTCACGAATATAAAAATCTCATGGATAGAGCGTCGTTTCAATGAACAAGCCTTATAGAAATAGATAGAGAACTTTTACACATAGTAAAAAGAAGAAAAGTCGAATATCTGGGACACGTACGGAGACATGATAAATATGACCTACTAAAAAAAATGGATGGGAAAGATAGAAGGCAGAAGGGGAGTGGGAAGAAGAAAACCCTCGTGACTCAGAAACATAAGAGAACCGACGGGGTCCAGTTAGCACCCTCTTTAACATGGCAAGGCGTAGAGAAAGATTTTCACAGATGACAACCAACCTTTACTAGTTGGAGTAGCATATGTAGAAGAACAAGATTGGAATGGTGTTGGAAAATACTTTTACGTCATAGCTTTGCAGATTTTGTAATATTAATTAATTTTTTATTTTTGTACTAAAGCAAATACGCCCCAAGCCTTACATGGGTCTCTTAAAAGATCGGTTTACAAACGCAGTGGTGGTGCGTTAAAGCTTCATGTAATCAGTCCTTGAAATTAAAGCCATCATAAAATATTCCTTCAGTTTCCAAATAGATTCACACGTAATCAAAGAATCAAAGAAGTCATCTGGGAGCCTTCATTTGGCGACGTAATTTGGATCCGAACCAAGGATATGATAATCTACACAAGGTCGTCTGGGCGCCATAATCTGGGTGAAGTTTTGTTGGTGAATGCCTATGTTATTTTTGTTGGGCACCTTAATCAGGTGGTCGTTAGGTGGGTGTCGTCATCCTTTGGGTTTCACCGTGTGGGTCTCATTGTTTTGTTGTTTGTTACAGTCATCTGGAAGCAATCTGCCGTTCATCTGGGCGTTCATAGTTGCGCACTCTAAGCTTCTCGTTTTGGAGTCATCATCTAAAAAATGTTGCCTGGAATCTCTCATTCATCTGGGCATTGTGGTCTGATTGCTTGTGTGTGCGTGTCTCGTTTAACCGTGGAATATTGCAATATATTCTCTTAGGCGGAACATTGAATAGACTAGAGGTCTCGAAATGATCTTACTCTTGTAGTCATTCATGTGTTTTCAGAATATTAGATAGGCCCTATATTAACTGTATAATTGTAAAAAAATTAGAAGCATTCACGTAAATTCGTATTAAAATAAAAAAAGTGTATGAATTAACAACTCAATGGAGTTTACATTGCCTTTGATGGTTAAAAATTCTACATAATTTATTTTTTGGTTCCAATAGGAAAATTTTAATTGTTGTGATACCTGGAATTCTTTAGTTGCCAAAGTCAATGGTTTTGCTGCGTGCTTGTGACAGCCTAAGAAGAAGAAATAATAAATAAACAAATAAATACTAGGAATACTATACGAACATTAGTATTCACGAGTATGATAAGAAAGTAGGCTTTAATCGCGAAGAAATTCCTAAATTGTTGTCTTAACAAGCTAATTAACAGCAGTTATAACAAATTTATTATTATTCTCCTAAATTATCCGCAAAACCGTTCTCTAACTTTTACCGCTTGTACCTATCACTAATTTAGTGATTCAGCCGCTCGTGCACCGTTGAGTCCGATATCTGAAAACCATTTAGGATTAATTTACTGCATTTATATGATTAGCTTTTTGTTGACCAGTTATTTCTGCAGCTATAAGTAAATACATTACATACTTTTACAAATAACTAGCAAAACTGGCTTTATCAGAGCACGGAAATAACGGTAGTCTTGGTTTCGTTCTGAAGAAATCTTAAAGCGGGGTTCAACTTACTAATTCAACCAAATTGGAAGATGTTAAATCTCTACGCCTCTCATCAACCAGATAACTAGCCCTACCCTTAATTTTATACTCCTCCTCCACCACAAATTCGCCTCTAATTAAAATCCCAGACGATGAATCATGTGACTGGTCTACCAACGATGGAGAATAGTTAAGTCACTATAACAGAGACGTACATTTCTACTGAGTTCTTTTTAATACAAAATAAATCACCAGGAAGTGCTTGAGTGTCAGCTCCTGTGACGATGATATCTGAATCTGGATCAGAATTTCTCTTCAGATAAGCTTTCAGGCATCAGTCTTTGTCATGCCCAGTTCTGTCCTTCGAGCTGTTCTGTGCAACATTCCCATTTCTCGCTCAAAGGGGCCGCGCGCTGGTTATCACTTTATCATTTTAACTTGAGGTACAGAAGCATCAGATAACGTTAGGGAGTGATTAATATTGTTTTGTACCTGTACGAACAGTCTTACTGTGTTTGATTCGTTAAATTTGTTTTTTTTCAAGTAAAAATCACGATCGGGATTTTTTAACGTCTAGATGAAGAAGTGGAAGGCTGCACAACAGTTTATGGGTTCCTTCACATTGTCGAACGTTACAAGCAGATTCTGAATTATGCCCGTCCAAAATAATAGCCATAATAAGCATCTCCAGATACTAATCGGTTTAAGTTAGATAAAGCCACAATTTAAGCTAACTGTGAATTTTTACAGTTGCTGTAAATTTTCTACCAAAATTTATAATAGCTACGGTTTCCGCAGATAAAATTGTATTTTGTGACAGAGGTATAAATCATTCTTAATTATTATTTAAACCAGGAACCTTTGCCATTGGAATAATCAAATTTTAAAGTAAAACCGTTTTGAAAAATTTCATTGTATTTCTTGTTAGAATGTCTTAATATTCAAAGAAAATAATATTTTTCATTCACAATCAATTATTGAAAAGGTAATAAACCCTGACAGGCACTAGCCCAATGTACATAATTTAAATTTACATTTACAGCTTGTTCATGGTCAAATGCGTCTGAAAGATTTTATCTTCATTTGTACATATAAATGTATAAGGGTGATGTTTTAATTGATTCTTGGGTTCATTATCAAACTGAAGTCTTTATGTGTTTATTTTCTCATATTTTCAATACTAATTTACATAATCATAGAGCAGAAGCTATATATTGGATACTTATGATTCAATACAGATATCAGATAATTGGTAGTATTATTGTCTGCTGGTATGCCAAATATGCCAGTATGTAATTCTGAACCCCAAATTTTATTACAGTAAAATGATTTTTAATAAGTATTTCGCTTTATATTATAACATATATGCAGAGTCTGCATTAAAATATCGTAGATGTGTTCTCTACAGCTTTTATGCAGGGTGCCCTACGACGTGAGGTCACTACTTCGTGTACGTAATCTTTAGACCAAATATAATAAAGTTATACCCTAACGTAAACTGTTTTAAAAATGCATAGTGTTAAATTATTATTTATTAAATAATTGCAATTGCAGAAAAGTCAATATTTATTTTTATTTTAGTTTAAATTCACTATAAAGATTGTTCAAAATGCCCACCGTCGCTCTTGAGACTGATTCTGGCTCTTCTTAAGAGAGATCTGATTGCCCTACGTAACATACCAATTGTTATTCTGAATTAGTTCTGCTGCCTCAAAAATGCGTCTCCTAAGATCTTCAGCAGTCCCCGATGGTGTTTGGTATTCAATCATATACGTGAACACGAAACTTCCCCGAAACCGTCGACTGAGCGTCCAATACAGCAAGTACTAGACAGTGAGGACAACATACTGCGAAAAATTGATAATATTCCCAGCACCTCTGTTCGTCGTGTATCTGCACAAGTTAATGTACCACGACTGCCAGTTTGAGGAACATTAAAACGTCATGGTTTATATCCATTTCATATCCAGCCTGTTCAAGCCCTCTTACCTACAGATTTCGCTAGTCGTATGGAATTTTGCCGCTGGATCATTCAAAATCCGAACCTACATAATAGAATTTTATTCATTGATGAGGCAACATTTACAGGGAATGGATGAATAAACAGAAAGAACAGCCACTCTTGGGATTTGGAGAATACACACGAAATCACAGTGTCGAATTATCAACATAGGTTTTATATTTGGTGTGGAATTGTTATTGCTCATTGGTCCATTCGTTTTTGAGAACCATTTAACCGCCGACCGATATTTCAATTTTCTAGAAGATCATTTGGAAGGATTGTTAGATCATGTCCCTCTGGCGATCAAACATGGTATGTGATACCAGCACGATGGTGCCCCTGCGCACTTTATGTTACGTGTAAGACAATTTTTGAATCAACGGTTTGAAGGACGTGTATATGGTTAGGACACCCTGTATACGGCGCTCATAAAATGAAATAAATAGCATTGTATACATAAATAATAAATAATATTCCCATAAGCTGCAAAAGCAGTTTTCAAAACAAGCCTTTTTCATTTACACAATGAGGATATTCATTTAAACAATAGCCACCTAAGTATAAATTATGTATATAAATATTATTAGCATATGAAGAGCATTTAAACATATGATTGTTAATTTTAAAGCCATTTTAAATTAGTGGCATACTTAAACTATTACAAGAACTGTTAGGAATTATATGAAAACTGCAATATTTAAAAAATCCTAAATATTTCTGCAGTTGAATTTAAATACTTGCGTGCAGGTCACAATCATATTTAAAGTTAGTTCGGAAGAGATAACTATCAAATCTGCATACAGGGTGATTCAAATTTTGTATCCTCGGGTTGGCATTTGTGGTCTTTGTTATCTTAGATTTTTTTTCAGATATTTAATTGTACATGGTCAAAAGGAATATAAAATAGCGATCAATACAACAAAGGGCTATAATATTAGCAAGTTCGCGCATTGAAACTTATCAAGTCATCTCGAGTGTTGGTGTAAGTAATTTACGATTGCTTGATCGTCTATCGGGTGTCTAATTTCATTGAAAGTTCCTTCACACAAAAAGAGGATAACTAGCTTTGTCTGCCTATAAATAAGTAGGTTTGCATTTTTAGGGTTTCTTCCACTTGCAAGTGTTTTATTTGTGTTACAAGTAAAGTCTTCAAGGAGCTTTCAATAGGTTTGCTGTTTCTGTATAACGTTGGTTGGTAAAGGTTAGTTAGTTGTGTAGTTACAAAGGTAGCTTTCGTTTAGATTCTAATTCATTTTTATATCTAAACAAATCGTTTCAACAGTTCTACTGAATTCCCTCAAGCTACAGGTCGCCTCTACCTACATTTTTACTATTCAGTTCAGTTTAGCCCAAAGAAGCTGTAAACAGTATCAGCTATAGAAGATGGAACATACAGTTTGAAAGCTATAAATTACGCACATGAATGGAGAAGAAACAACTGAAGACTTTACAAGAAACCACGCACTATAACCACACCATCATTTCTCCTAAACATGACAGATTTATTGATCTCAAAATAAATTATCGAAAATTTAAAACGAAATATGAGCTGTCAGTGAACTATTATTAGATTTCCCCGCCACTTGGCGTAATCAATCAGTTCTGTGTGTTTACCGCATTGTGGAGTGTAGGTCACAGCTCATCAATATGCATCTCGTTAGTGAACCTTCAGTGATTTACTAGGTCAATTTATTTTGAAATTTAAAATTTTATGATTTAATAGAAACTTATTGATTATAATGGCTATATTGTGAATAAGCATCAATGCAGCTCACGAACAATCTAGTGTAAAGGGCGACAAAGGAAAACGCTTTTAGACTGTGCTAATACACTACTTTCTATTTATCAAGAATTGTTTTTTTAGTAGCAAAACAAACTTTGGTAGTGAATGGCTATACCCTTGAACCCCTATTTTTAATATTATACTTAAAATGATCATTACATCAGGTTACAATTGCATTCATTTTGTAACACGATTTCAAAGAAAAGAATTTAAACTTCGTTGCTGACTATTTTCAAGTGTTCAGTATTCCATTGATTGGAGTGATAGATCTGTCTGAGTCTTAAACATTACTGCCTGTGTAAACTAACACATTTTTTTCGAATAATTTATGTTGAAATACAAATCCTCTTAATCGCCAAATGATTCGCAATTTTTTAGTTAGAAAATATTGAACGCCCTTAGAATTCGTTAATAAATTCATTGTAAAACTGTTCTTTTCGGAGCTTTTTGTAACAGCCCATTTTACATTTATATTTAGGCTGTATCTTATAGAATACAGAGTTGACATTCTTATATTTATCTTGCATACTATTCAGGATAATTATGTTGAAATGTATAATATAAATGTTATTTTTCGTTATATAATAAATACGAAAGTCATGTTAATCACTCACATGGGGAATTATGTATTCTTAAAATGAACATTCTATAGCGTAAAATGTGAACACTTATACAAATGTTATTTTTCGCAGCCTATTTAGGACTAATACTTAAAAACCACAATATTTGCCTTTTTAATGCTTGAAATACATTTTTCAGTCCCACTAAAAATTTAGGGTGTGTCCCTAAAACCCAATCAAAGGAATTCAACAACAAAAAATACAGGGCGTTGGTTAAAGTAATGCAGTAGATGTCAATCAGGAAGTATAGGAAAATAAAAATATATACAGTTTTTATTAGAAACAAATTCATTTATTTAAACAACGAAACTTATTTTTGTTTGGCGTATAACTAAAATTTCCAAACTGCCTACTAATCAAAACGTAGTTTAACTTAAATGCCAGTTTAATTTAGAATCCATTAATTTCTCTGATTAATTCAAATTTTTTAAAATGCAGATGTATGTATATGTTAGTTTGCTGTTAAAAATGGAATTATAGTAATATGAAGGAAAAATTATTGATATTTAAAAAGCCTTGCAAGTTTCTCTGGGAAAGTATAAAATAACTTTAGTAGCGCGAATACTTTCAGCTCGATATGAATTTCAATACACGCAAATAGAAATGCGGTGGATTTCCAAATAAACAAAATGTTATGATATGTCTTAGGATGACTTTCCTATACATTATATATTGGGCTAGACAAGAAAATTTTCGAGCAACATACAAAAATCTATTGAATAGCTTATGTTTATTCTGGGCTGGTAAACATTTCGATGGTAACAGTTAGTGATGGACATAATCGAATGATTTCAATAATCGAGATATTCAGTCGATTTCATCATTCGAATCAAAAATGCGCGTGCATTTCGGCAATGCGGGAATAGTCTCGCATCCTGCCTTTCGAATGATGACCCCCTGGCATTCCCGCACCTACCTCGAATTATTTTTTCTGTTTTCGACTGGATTCTGTTCTGTATTTGTTTAAATTTCGGCGCATTACAAGGTTAACTCGATTGTAAATGCTTATTTATGGTTTTCCGTGTAACATGCTAAAAAAGAAAATTTTCGGGCAACATACAAAAATCTATTGAATAGCTTAAGTTTATTCTGGGCTGGTAAACATTTCGATGGTAACAATTAGTGATGGACATAATCGAATGATTTCAATAATCGAGATATTCATTCAAATTCATCATTCGAATCAAAAACGCGCGTGCATTTCGGCAATGCGGGAATAGTTTCGCATCCTGCCTTTCGAATGATGACTCCCTAGCATTCCCGCACTTACCTCGAATTATTTTTTCGATTTTCGACTGGATTCTGTTCTGTATTTGTTTAAATTTCGGCGCATTACAAGGTTAACTTGATTGTAAATGCTTATTTATGGTTTTCCGTGTAATATTATAAGTTATTAAAAACCAACAATATTTCTAATTATTTTATTATAATTAATTAATAGTTTATATCTTTATAAGCATAATCATGAGATCTGGCGTAAAACGGTCCATAGCATTGGATCATTTTGAAAACTTCAAAGGATTAAACATTATTATATGCCAAGTGTGCAAAAAATAAATAAAATATTTTCGTAACACGACCAATTTAGTTAATGTATGTTTCTAAAAAGAATTGTAATATTAAAAGCTGGACAGATTACAAATGATCATAACTGATTAACATAAAAAATGGGGTTTATTTATTTATCTAGTTTATGACAAAAATATATTTAATTGAATAATAATTAATCTAACAAATATCTACCTACAATTAATATTTTTGAATTTAAGTATGGCAAAATAAAACTAAATAATCTTAACTTAAGCCTGTCTGGTTCGAAATTCTAAAAATGAATTTTGCTAACTCAGCTGCACCTACGATCCCATCACACAAAATAAGTCAAATACATTATGTTACTTTGTAGTTTAACTTTTAGTATCTGCTCGAACTGCAAATTTGTTCGAATACTACTCAAATTATATACCGACACAAACGATGTTTCGATTACCAGCCGAACAACGAAACGAAGGTAATCCGAAAATGTTTCATCATTCGAATGAATTATTAGCATCTCGGTGATGCATGCATAATCGAATATTTCAAATCGTGTAATTCGACATGCGCCCGCCATTACACGAGAAGTTTTTATCATTCGAATGAATTACTCGCATCTCGAGATATATGCATAATCGAATATTTCGAATGATCTCAGTCGAGCTACGCCTATCACTAGTGACAATCTCAAGGTTGAAAGATTACAGCATCAAGCGACTTAAAAACCGTATTGGAGTGAGAATAACGGGTAAAATGTATGTTACTGTAGTCTACTGGATACAATACTCTTTAGTCCCTTATTTAACGCGTGTTCTGCAAAACCGTATACAAGATTTTATTTCGCTATACAGTAAAAGATTCTATACCGGGAATCAAAAATGGAAAATATAAATATAGTGGTTACAGGAAAATATGATTGCGGTTTCATAAAACAGAAGCATTTAGTTTTATGATTCTGTAGGTAAGGATGCTCAGTAGGTAGTTACATTACGTTTTTGGTAGCTAAAAGTAAGAAAAAGTTATTTTACTTGCATAGTGATCATAATTCTTGGGGACGCTAAAAAATATTAACAAATTTTGAGCTGCAACAGCGTATAGTGTAGGGGTAACTACATGTAGGTAACCTATAATACAAAACCTACATAACGTGTTATTTGATAAACCACTACAGCTGTAATCACAACACTGGCAATAGATCTTGTGTCGTGTAAGCTGCGTTGATGTATTTAATTACATGTTCTCACCGAGACGGCTGCCCCGAGATCCCCAACACATACAAGAGAGCGATAAGTCCACATTCTGAAAATAAACACCTATTTTGCATCACCATGTAACTAAAATACAATTTTGAAGAAAATTCGGTATGATAATTTATTCGGTTTTATAATCATGTTAACTTTTATTTTCCACTTATCATTGTGTAATTTAGTAAATATAAGCATTTTTGAGATTTTAATGGAAAGCAGCTGAACCGGTGGGCTACGTACTACGCTTTGTTGCATAAGTTCTTTTACAAAAGAGTAAATATGCTGTGTTGAATAATAATATTTGTGTACTTGTGTATCGACGCTCTCAAATATATAAGTACCTACATGGACAGCAGTGCACTGCCGTCCTCTGGGATCTTGATATTTTGTACATCAATGACATTTCGTTGAGTGAAGACTTAGAAGGGTTACGCATTGAAGCAACGTCAAAGGCGTAATGTAATTATTATTATATTTTTAATATAATTGGTTGATATATAATAAAATATGTCGTTGTTTCAAATTCTTGTATTTTCGCGGTTGAACATCTGACGAAATATTTCCAAAGTACGTACTCCCTTGTTTGATTTGGTTCGTTGCTTGTGTATGATTTGATTTTAAGACTGGTGTATATCATTATTTCAATCCATTTTCTAGCCAGTTATTAAAACCAGCATTGAATCCTAGAATGGTGTAAAGGTAATATTTGTTTATCATAATATTGACATTATTGATGTTCTAGACGTTATTGTGAATAGTGTAGAGTTCTTTTTAGTTCATAGTTCGATAATTTAAGTTATTACTAAGTTTTGATAAATACTATAATTTTATGAATAAATAAATTATCTATGTCGGGATGTAACTTATTTACTTTACTAGTCAAACAATTCGATTGAAACATAAACATTTCAAAGTCACTGTCCGTGAAAATTACACAATTCAAATTTTTGAAGCTTTTGAATGGATATTTAGAAAATTTAATGTAAAAAGTTTGTTGTATATAAATTAATGTTCAGTGTTTTGATTTTCATACGTTTGATTTGTATTTAAGTTTTATACATCTAGAAAACTATCATTGCTCCTGCGTAAGTGTTGAATTTCCATTATTTTACAAAATTGAAAGCAATAACCCTTTTGATACCACTTGGTGGTCTTCCAGAAAAAAAGGTTTGTTATGTCAACAGCCAATTAAGGCTAATGGTATATTTATCGAGGAAATGCGGAATCTGAGCATCCCATCACGTCCGTCCTCGTGATATTTGCATTGTGCAAAACAGATTACTCGGAATCCTATCGTGCAATTAAATGAAGAAATAAAGCAAGTGGTTTAATTAGAATCAAAGCTTGCAGTTACATAAGCTTGGTCGGAACTGCAGGTGGTCACGTGGTCGCGGTTCCCAGCACGCTTTCCTTTAATGCAGACGCCAACTTTTTATGAAATACCACGTATTTAATGCTAATTAACTGGTTCATAATTTCTATATAAAAAATCGGAAGCTACTCTTCGCTAATAAAGTTATACTAGATAGTAGTTGATATTGCTCAAATTGCTGTATTTTTGGGTAATTACTAACTACATAAGCAGACATATTATGTAGTATCCTTAATAACTAATTTATTTTGAAAAGGATCCAAATATTTCGCGTGTACGTTTCAATTCTTTAAAAGGTCTTTACTAATTATCAATGATGTACATGTAATGGTCTAAGCATCCATCAGATCGAAATACCGTTTATTTTTCAAAACTGATTTTATAGGAGCAATGACTTCAAAAACATCTTGTTTTCAAAAAAAAAGAAAGAAGTAAAGTAAATAGGCAGATATAATTTGAGATACTCATGTTTTAAAATTTATAAATTTTTACTTCGGTATCCTATAATTGGGGTGTAGTAAATTATTTAAAGCTTATGCCTATCTTGGATACTTTCCATGATATTGTTAAGAGTCGAAAAATGTTTTTCAACAATAAACATTAAGTAAATGTACAATGTACGCTTTGATTTCTTCTAAAAATCAATCTTAATTTTACATCCATGGACCTTCTTATTACTGACGTAGAAATTTTTCAAAAATATTCTTCTCAATGAATATTTAATTTAGTAAGTAAGTAGTAAGTAATTACTTTATAACCATTAATAATGTTTGTATTAAACGTTTTTCGTTTTCTGCCGATTTGTGTACAGTTTTATTAGTAGTTCGCGTTGACGTAGTTCTATCCATGTATATAATTTAGAAATTAGGCAACAACATATACCATTCCATACTGATACGGATTCTTATATCCTTGAAATCGTTTCAACGCTGATGTAGTTACCGACGCGCTGACGGATATAAGCGTTTGTCTAATTATTCTAGTTACTTTTGTACCGATATTGATATACATGATATTATGACTTTAGTCTGAAAATAAATTAAATGGAATGCAACATCCACTGTTTATCTTTGATAAAAAGATCAGTGTGATTACTGATAATTTGTTAAATATCTTGGGGTTAACAAATAAAGGATTTCTATATAATGTAGTTTCTACTGCATATCACATTATTTCTATTAGTTTTTCTTACACCGGTAATATCATTTTTATCACTCATAAACAAACGATTCTCGATATCAGGCTCATTATTTCGTGCCTCCAACAAAATTCAAGCCGGCTTGTACTATCTTGATCGTTTACTTTTTGTACCGCTGTGATCTTATATGAATGGGACTTCATTTTATGTAACATTCTTCGGGAGCTGCATTCTGTTAGATGTAAGGCGGCAGCCTGTTGACTTACCGATCTCTTGGGACTAGCAATAATTGCATTTCTCGCCTTTTCTTTATAAACTGATTTACAAGCAGACCGTGACTTATTACTTGATATTTAATTTTTTATTGTTTCGCATTGTTCTACCACTTAATTCAAGATGAAACATAGTTACCGGATGAATAATTGATGATAAGACGCACCTCTGATTATTAACTTCAGTAAATCTTTAATACAAAACACATGTCAAACTCCTGTAGTACAATTAATTGAGGCCATTCACTACATATGTCGCTTATCGTAAGATTTATAAATGGTTTAAATTATAAAGCAAATATTAAAAAACAATCGAATGTAGCTTGCTATGTTCATTTTTATACAAATCGTTAAAATATACAAGTAATCATATTATGGAACACAGCTTCCAACCGCGCGTTAACTATTATAGTGCCGGAAAGGCTATCAAATACGATTATATTACTTTAGACTTCCTACTAGCAGAAGTGCAGCCTATTATTATTATATATGGTGTAAAACCATTGCGCATAAACTTACTGGTAAGATGTTGAATTACACTTGCTAAATAAGAGAAAATTGGTAAACAGTATCTCCGTGACCTATTTGGAACAATGTAAAGGTTAACAGTTCATTTTTACTTATTTACGAGAATTGTTCAACTGAAACCCATCTTTGATCAACTTATCCTTGAAAACCAATGCACTAATTCAAATGACGTTTTTTAATGTTTGTAGTGTTTGTAAGCAACACATTAATAAGTTTCTGGCGTTTGAATTTGTTCAGCGTGCGGTCCTACATCCTACGATTTCCACATTTTGGACCGCTGATAAAGGCGTTAAAAGGACGGCATTTTGAGTCTGACGCAGAAGTACAGATAGCTGTGGAAGACTTCTGCAACCAGCAGCCACAAGTATTCTATGAGCAAGGCATACGTCCGTTAGTGAAACATTGGGATAGATGCTTTAACTGTGACGGTAATTATTTGTAATTAAACTGTTCAATCAATTTTGTATAAAGCAAAGATGAGTTTCAATTGAACACACCTCGTATAAGCAATTCACACCAATGCTGCTACCAGACTGAATACAGACAGGGCATCCAGATGCAAATGTTATTAGCAGTTTAGATAAATAGCTAAAAGAGACTGGAAACTTAATTCCCATAGTCATGGGTCGTGGTTGTCTCAGAAATGTACGTACTCCACAAATGGAAGAAGCAATGTTGAACAGAATAGAAGAAGATTCAACAAGACGCAATACAAGCATTGTACAAGAACCGCTTACAGATAACAGCTAAGTGTGGAATATATTGCATAATAAAATGTACCATCCATTTCGCTACACAAAAGTTTGTGTAAACTCTCCTGCAATATAGGATGAAGATTTCGACAACTGAGTAATATACTGTAACAAGGGTACTTAAAAAAATTGAAGCTAATCCAAATTTTACGTCTCGAGTGGTTTAATCGGATACAGTTAATGTCAGTTGAGATGCTGTATGTAGTGAATACAACAACCATCGCTACAATTTAGATGCTCCACACATTGCACAGCAAAAAAGCAACATTATTTTAGTATAAAGCTGTGGGGTATAGGAGCTAGTGGCGAAAAGTTCTTTCAAGCTTTGTAGAAGCAGTTTCATCCCCAAATTCTTCGTGCGGTAGTTAATAGCACCCAGTTTTAATTACTTAATGCTCTATCACATTATGCAGTAACAGTTCAATGAATATTTTTACGATATATTGAACGGGTCCTTCTATTTGGCTACGTTGATTACCGAACTTAATATCAAAGGGTTTGGTTTTTTGAGGTATATCAAGTTTCGTATGCAGAACTTCAATGTATAATGAACAGGATCTGATTAATACAATACCGAAATCTCAAAAAGATCTCTCAAATTCTCATTTATTAAATATAATTCATAAGTGAAACATAAGAACACATCAGTGAACATGTACCATGTTTTGACACCCTATGTAACAAACTTCTCCATAAATACTGCATTATGTGGGACAAATGTAATTTATATATTTATTATATGCGTTTTAATGGGATGCATTTGAGGTATCCTTCGGAGGATCTTAAACCAGCCTGGAAATTCAAAATCTAGTTCATAGATAATCGATGATATTCTTCTCTATCTTACCGAAAATCAAGGTAAAATAATATTATTATAGAAATATTAGCTTCGATAAGTTGTGAAAGGTTTGTCGCTGCTCGTTATGTTAAATAATTAGAATTAACCACATGGTACAGATTTTAAGAAGGTTATATATCTGCGACTGTTAAACAATTTTTTTTATCATCAAGTTTTTATCAATTTATCAACTATTTGTCACTTTATCATTTCTTGAATATGTTGCCTAGTAATTACAAAATAGTACATAGAAAAGTCTGATGTAGCTACGATAACAATAGGAAAGGCTTATTTGAGCTAAGTTTAAAGTATTTTGTTAGTTGCTTTACTTGCCTTAGTTCTTTGATATTCATATTTATATTTTAAAAATAATAATATTCACAATTTCAACATTGAGCTTTATACGTATCTCAACATTTTGCATGCCATTTTCAAACGCAATTATTAATATTGTAAACATTTATAGGTAGGGAAACAGTACACTAGATCTTGATTTCAAACTTTACTCTAGTCTTCTATTCCAAAACTTCCAATAGCGGGGAATTTATGAGCTCAATTTGCTCATTCATTAAAGGTGTATTTGTTAAAGTGTGTTTGTAAATTTAGAAGGCCTCCGGTATATCCAATTGGCGTTTATCATGATAAAAGTGTAAAACTGTTATTACAGTATTTGGTGTCAATGTATGATTCTGTTCTAATAAATGTTTAGCTTAGTTAGATTTTTCTTATTGTTTGTATTTGTATGAGAGTGTATGCGTTCTTTGTAACTGGTATAAAAATTTCTAACTGTCTGGCCTATGCATGTAGAAGTACACTGAGAACAGTTTAATTTGTAAATATCTGATTTTACAAATCGTTAATTCTATCGTTTGCGTTCAATAAGGTGTTGAAAGTGTTTTTTGTTGTTTTATAAATTACTTTAAATATACTTGTTTTTATTATAATTTTGGCAATTTTCTCCGATATATCACCGAAATAAGGAATTGAAATATATTTAACATTGTCAGAGTGGCTTTTCGAATATATTTTTTGAATTGCCAATTTATAATCTTTCTTTTTGATTACTGTGTCTATCAGTTTTATGTTGTATTCATTACTGTGCGCAATTAGTTTAATAATCGAAATCTCTTTGGTTTAATCATTGCTGTTTAGAGAAACCGTTAGAGCTCGGCGTATAACAAACCGATAGTGTAGCTCAAATAAATAATGCTGAAACTGTCATTATTATTATTATTATTATTTTTAAAATATAAATTTTAACTACGTTAGTAGTGCCTTAAATACTTGAACGGATGCTTAAATTTTTCCACGGTGAATTCGACCCTGCTTCAAAATATTCACGTGGGAAGTTCGCGGTTTACGTCATTCCACAAGCTTTCTGAATTTACCTGATTGTACATTCTAGGAGATCCTCTAGTTTTCAATAAGCATTCTACTTGTGCCGCATTTTGAAGTTCCTTCACAATAATTGTCGTACGTACTCTTGCCTTTCACTCCCATGTTTACAAGTTTTTTAAATTGGGCGTTTGGGGGGCGGCGATCGGCCTCAACAAATGGCCTATTTAAGTCGAATCCGTGTCGTTTAGGCATATCTTAAGTCTTAAAAGCAAACTCGCGGCAAAGCGAATTATCGCTGAATTTTAAGCCGGCGAACAACACGGCCGTTCACTTAATGGATTTAATCTTTTACGGATTAAAACGTGTGTGTCACATCTCATATTGCCACTTTAATAAATCTATTTATGGACTAATACTAAATTGCTGTTGCTATAAATGCATTAACTCAGAGCGTCGTGACTAGAGAGTTAAACGGCGACAATTACAATATTACAAAGGCCGCAAATTTGCAGCGATTTCCTGAGTACATTTTATCATCGCGCACGAGTACGAGCGCAATAAATATTTTTTGGTTTGCGAATTTTGGTATGTAACTCGCGAAAAGATAGCAATAAATATTGCGGACGTGCAAAGTGTAGTTACCGGTTGTGAAACCATTATCATAAATATCAGGGTGCCAAATGGGTAACTCCGAAAAATAAAATCACCATGGGCATGGATGTCTAGACTTAAATGTGATCATAAATTTCGCGGCTTAAATTTACCGTCCGATTTTTTTTGCTTATTTCCAGAACAAGTAAATTAACTTCAGGGACTGCGTTATAGTAACGAGTCTCGCGATTTTAATTTCAATTTTGGGTCCATAAATAAAATTACCTTTGTTACAGTAATTTTCGCAGCCGGTCCGAGAGACAAGTTCCATACTAATGCAGGTCTTAATCGCGAGGAGGAACGAATGCAAGGCGTACGATCATAATAGCATTTTTCAATTACGACGTAATGAATAAAAGTTGTTACAGTCACGTTTTGCCTAGATTTAATATCTAACTCGCTAATAAGTGACAAAGCACGATTCGAATTAGTCAAACTTGAGTAATGTTTCCGTGCTTTTATTAAAATTAACCCGCCGGAAAAATTTGTCAGAATAAACAAAAGGAAAGTGGTATTAATCATAAGCTTTCAATACGTACTCTTTTGTGGCGAAGACGTGAGAACGTAAGCGATTACGATTTGAATCGTGTTGACTATCAATATTTAAATTTACAATTATTGAATATTATTTCATATAAACTCAATATAGTTAGTTCTGATATTGGTATGATTTTTAAACGACCAAATATGCGCGTCAAATCACATCAGAAATATTATTTTTCTTAGAAGCATTCCGTTAAGAACGTTTACTGGAGCTTGCTGTGAGAAGCCTGGACTCTTAGTGTTATTTAAAAGAAAAAGTTTTAGATTGGATACGTTTGAACGCAATTTGCAATAATAATCGATCCCAATTAATTCAAATAATTCAATTTTGTATTTTATCCAGTATACTTCTTTTTTTAGAGACAATCTCATTTTGTTATCATGTAATACTGTGTAAATTACAAATGTTTATAAATATTTGACCATCAATGTGTTATGTAGAATTTGGTAAAAATGCCGAATTACTATTTTTGTCCACAACGAACTTACTGTACAAAAATGCATGAGAAATATTTTGTAATAAAAATACTGCTGATAAAAAATTCCACTGATAGAACTATCAAATTTCAGTAAAATTGCAACAAGTAGGTACGATTATTCAAATACTTGTTTTTATTTACAGATGGGTTCACTTCGTAGGAGGTTTTTGCTTAATAATTGTTCCATAAAGGCGCCTTTTAACGCCGTGATTTTAACTGAGTATTTTACCCTAGGTATAGCAGGTTTCTCACTAGCAGGGTTTTATTACAAATGCGCTATTTGCCTGGCGAAATTTAAGATGAGATTTTAATAGATGGAAAGTTTATCTATTAATAGCTCTTTACAGATTATTTTGTTGGTGGAATTGTACTGTCGAGATTTTCTAGGACATTTTTTCGACATGTTCTTAACCGATGGTGTTTCTTGCTACTGATAATTTTACAGATGTTGCATTTTGCCATTGAGATTTTGCCACTGAGATATTACAGATATGGTATTGGAGTCATTACTAGCAGTATTATTTTGGTGGATTTTTTTTAATGGTGGGGTTTTTCATCTTCAGAAATTCTTGCAGGGTCATTTTACCGGTGTTATTTTTAACAATGGGGATGCTTTTTGTACAAATGAGGTATAATGCTGGTTAAAGTATTGATGGCGGCTTTTTTCTTGGGCAATTGTAACAGTTGAGT